>JAJIBD010001171.1:0-39633 GCA_021461705.1 Cryptotis parvus | reverse complement strand
TTTATTTTGAACCATTTTTTTTGCTTTTTTTTTAAATTATTTTTATTTTTAAAATTACAAAGATATACAATTAAAAAGTTCATACTTGGGTTTTGGTCATACAGTGTTGCAGCACCCATCCCACCACCAGTGCCCATCTCCCACCACCAACGTCCCTGGTTCCCTCCCCTCCCCCAGCCCTGCTCCATGGCAGGTTCTTGATTTCTTTCCATTTCTCTCTCTTTCTCTTTTCCTTCCCTCCAGATTATGGATTACAGAACATACATTAAAGGGTTGTCATGTGTATCTTTTTGCCTCTATTTAATGCTCAGTTCTAGGTTGGCATTAGTACCCTCAACAATTGTTAGCACACTGTTCCATTTCTGTCTTACCTAGCCTCTGACTCCCACCGTTTGTGATAATTTCCACCTTTGACAGGACATCCTGATATATGTTTCACTTGACCTTGGATATTGGTATCATAATATGTACATATATATTTATGTTATGCAGATAAATGCAGTCATTCTGTATCTGTCTCTCTCCTTCTGGCTAATTTCGCTCAACATAATCTTCTCCATGTCCATCCATTTGTAGGCAAATTTTATAACTTCATTTTTCCTAACAACTGCATAGTATTCCATTGTGTAGATGTACCAAAGCTTCTTTATCCAGTCATCGATTTTTGGGCACTCTGGTTTGCTTCCAGATTCTGGCTATTGTGAATAATGCTGCTATGAACATAAAAGTAGGGATAGTGTTTCCGCTCCGTATTTTTGGCTTCCCAGAGTAGATTCCCAGGAGTGGTATGGCTGGGTCAAATAGGGAGTTCAATTTCTAGTCTTTGGAGGAAAGTCCATATTGTTTTCCAGAAAGGCTGTACCAGCCGGCATTCCCACCAACAATGGATGAGTGTCCCCTTTTCCCCACACCCACGCCAGCACTTGTTGTTCTTGTTCTTTTGAATATGTGCCAGTCTCTGTGGTGTAAAGTGGTATCTCATTGTTGTTTTGATTTGCATCTCTCTGATGATTAGTGATGATGAGCATTTTTCATATGTTTTTTGGCCATTCGAATTTCTTCCTTGCTGAAGTTTCTGTTGATTTCTTCTCCCCCATTTTTGATGGGGTTGTTTGTTTCTTCTTGTAAAGTTCTACCAGTGCCTGATATAGCCTGGATATTAACCCCTTATCAGATGGGTATTGGGTGAATATTCTTTCCCATTCTGTGGACTGCTTTTGTATCTTAGTCACTGTTTCTTTTTTGAGGTGCAGAAGCTTTTTGGGTCACACCCAGCAATGCTCAGGGGTTACTCCTGGCTCTGCACTCAGGAATTACTCCCTTGGGGGTGCCGGGGTCCATATGGGGCGCCGGGGATCCAACCCGGCCTGGTATAGGCCGGCCGGCGTCTAAGGCAAACGCCCTACCCGCTGGGCTATCACCCGGCCCCTGTTTTGAACCCTCCGTTTTATTTAGGTCTTGGGATTTACAATATTGTAACTCATAAGTTTTATAAACACATAATTCAATATCATAATCAGACTTCTCTTCACCAGTGAAATTACAACTTTTAAAAGTGGGGGTTGCACACAAAACATTGTTAAGTGTTGTTTAGGGGTGGGAAATATGTAGGAAGAAAAAAGCAGAAATAGGAACGCTTTTGAGGAAGATGAAATGTTTACTGGATCAGTGACTGCTAAAATGATTTCATAGCATAATTTAAATTATGTATTTTAAGTTTAAAATCATGAATATATTGGTGGCCTGGCTAATTCATATAGAGTAAATGATAAAGATAAACCAGATCAAAGCGTGTCCCAGCCCAGCTGAATTTGAAATAAAGTTGGGATAAAGTGAAGTTGGGCAATGTAAAAAGCAATAATTTTTTTTAATAAACACCAAGTAAAAGTGGAATTCAGGAAAGGAATCCAAGTTCTTTGAAAGCAAGGTAATGAGGATGTATAATTTAGGAAAAGGGTATTGCATAAAAGCACTAGGCTTTTATTTTCATACAACATGAGAGAAAAAGAAATTGGATTGAAAACTGAGTCATGAAAATTAGATATTTACAGCTAGTTTTCATATGTAAAAAATAAAGCTGAGAAAATAACAACATAAATTGCACTGTTAACAATTTGAGCCCATAGAAAGGCAAAATTAAGAGAAACATTGTGAGACTGATGAGTAATAAAAAGGATAATAATTTAAAACGGAAGCAAGATGTTATTAATTCATTGTATCTCAGGTGGATTCTCAACATATTTTTGGCAAAATCTTATATTGATGCAATCAATAAGGGAGAGTAAGTCTTTTAAGTTCAAAAAGAAAAAATTCCCAGTACAGAATTATTTCAGGATTCTTTATATCAAAACTAAGTGCATGAAACCCTGTTACAAAATCGCTGCAATCCTGTTATAAAAAATAACTGACCTTTTCTACAACTAATGTCCCTCATGTTTGCAAAACAGCTACCAAACTTCTAGTGGCCACATGCAAATAGCAAGTTAAGGGAGATGAACTTTACTGCCACTATCCCGCATTTGTTTGTTTTTTGAAGTGGGTATTGGCAGGCAGCACACAGTGATGCCAGGACTTACTGCTGGGTCTGTGTTCAGGAATTATTCTTGGTGTGTTCAGTCACTCTGTGGTACCGGGGATCAAATTCAGGTCAGGCCATATCAAGACGAATGCCCTATCTGCTGTACTATTTCTCAACACCCCAGCCCCGATTTTCTTTTATTTGTTAAGATTTATGCTCCAGACACCACCCCACCCCAGAAGAGTGAATGTATTCTCCCTTGTATAGAGAATATGTATTTACATATATTCATAAGTCTATGTATATGTATACATAAATATATAAAGACCTGTCAAGATTGTTCTTAGTAGGATTCTACATTACATTCTTAGTAGGTTCTACATTACTTCTACATTGATGGTGTTCCACCATCAAAGTTGACTGACTAGTAGATTTAAGTTTATTTTTCAATGGTTAGCAGGCCTTGTATTATGAAAAAATATGTACTGTCCAAGCATCTGGGTTCATAAACATAGCTGTCACCACTCTGATTCTCCTATTTCTTTTATTGTCTATCTTCGCATAAAATGCATAACGCCTATTATTGCCTCCATAAACCCTGTGGGAAAGCCAATCTCTTTGGGTAGTTCAGCCCCATATGCAGCAGCTAAATTCTATGCCAGAGTGCATTAATTATTCAAGCACTTTGCGTATCTTAGCAGCTTCACTATGAAACAAAATGATTCCTTTCTATTGCCACTGTCTTAGACAATAACAAAAAAGAAAGGAAGAGATGCTAAATTAAAATTAGAGGAAAATTAAAACTAAACAAATATTCTAAAAGCAAAAAATTTGAAGAGTCAGTTTCCATAAAAAAAAGGGTTATAGAAGATACAGCAAGCAAACAATGGCATTCAATCTTGCCATCATCTCATTTCTACAATGACTTTCACTGTTCTCTACTTTGAAACTTCAATTTTACTCAGTTCATCCGTGATTTAACTTAATGAACACTTTTTAGAACCAGTTTACAAGAATGTAAATGTTTTACATTTTACATGTCACAGTACATCCACCACCAAAGAGTTGACAACCTTCCACTACTACCCCTGTGTCGGGGCACTCCACCAGGGTCGGCTGTGGTCCCCGACAGTGCCGGGAAGCAAGTTCCCTTCTACCTCCGAGCCGGCGAGGAATGGATGAACACTCAGGAATCCGATGCAGTTTTAAAGGCTTTACTTATCACAGGTTCAGGCATACAAATCAGCAAAAGGAAAAACCCGATGCTTAGGATTCCAGGCTAGAACCCCAGCCACGTGTAGGCCAAGATGGCGACCACCACGTGTAAAAACTTCCAAGGGGAATAAACGCTCACAAGGCAAGATCCCACAGGGAAGAAGACCGGGAGAGTGGGAACCGGCTAGTTTATACCCATGCAACTCAGACCTTCCTCCCATTGTTATGGAAAGCAGGGAGTGTTAAATGTCCTTAGATAATCCCTCCCTGCACCTCACCTAGGCCCTTTAGTGTGCTAATGCAGCGGCCCTTAAAGGAGTCCTGCAACACCCCTGGGTCCTTTCCAAGACTTCTGTCTCCTTTCCAACTTAGTAACCTTAGTTCTGTGGTTAGAGTTTGTGTTTATCTTCACTGCACATTGTCTGTTCCTTTCCTTTGTTTATTATATTCCATATAGTAGCAAGTTCATCTAGTTTTTACCTTTCTTCTGACTTGTTTTCTTTAGCATGGCACCCCCTGTTTTATTCATGTTGTAGCAACAGGCAAGACTTCATCTCTTTTTTCATTATGTAGCTACATCATCTTTTATCCAAACATCTCTCACTGGACGTGTAGGCTGTTTCTGTCTCTTGGCTCTTGAACTAGTGTTGCAATGAATTAGGCTGCTATACATATTTTGGAATTAGAAGTTTCATAGTTTTGGCTATTTGACTCAGGATTGAATTTGCTGAATTATATGGTGCTTATTTCTTTAAACTTATAGAGGTCCACATACAACTAAAAAGACTGAATTAATTTACATTCCTGCCAAAGTGAATGGGTGTCGCCTGTTCTCACCACCACTTGCTGTTTCTGTCATGTTTGATATAGGCATTTTCACAGTTATGAACTGATGCTGCATTTTTTATTTCATTGCCCTAGAAATATGCAATAATGAGCATTTTCTCCTTGTTCCTGTTGGCCTTCCTTATGTATTCTCCAGGAAGTGTCAGTTTGCTCAACTTTTCTCCCCCATTTGTGCTTAGTGTGTGTGTGTGTCTGTGTGTGCACACATATTTTTATTAGTTTTTTTTGTTCTTTGTGTATTCTTTATGTATCTAGGATACCAAATGTTGCGTGTGTGATTTTCATTTAGAATGTCTTTTTTGTTTTATTGTTATGCCTTCTGCTTTGTAATTTGATATTATCTGATTAGTTTATCCTTGCTCTACTTTACCTAATCATGAAGTCAAATAATGGCACCACTGAAAATAGTTTCATGGAATGCTTTGCCTCTGTTTGCCTTCATGTATACTATGAATCCAATTATATCATCTAACTCTTTAATACTTTCTCTTATTTTGGAGGGAGGTGAAATTTGGACTACACTTGGAAGTGCTCAGGGACCTCTCCTGCCTCTGTGTTTAATGATCCTCCTGATAGTGTTCTGAGTACCTTATTCCATGCCAGGGATCAAATATATGTTGGTTGAATGCAAAGCAAGCGACATACTCATTGTATTGTCTTTATGGCCCCCAACCTTTTTAATATATTTTAAGTTAACTATTACTCATGATTTAATATAAGTATTTAATTTCTCCCCATTGAGGTTCATCAGTAAATGCACGAGATGAGAGCCTACTACTAAGAGTGTGCCACCTACACGGCAGAGCCTGGCAAGCTACCCGTGTTGCTTTTGATATGCCAAAACCCAGTAACAGTTATAGACCTAATTCCCCTGACCTGGAAGGAATAATTTGAGCCTCTTTGTGTTCCTGGAGCGAGTAGATGGCCTTGGGCTACCCTTGCTCTCAACAGGACGTATGGAGATGTTACTCGTGCCCGCTCAAGCAAATCGATGAACAAGTGATACGAGTGATAACTATTATTCATGGTTTAATATAGGTATTTAATTTCAATTTCTTACAGTTGGCTAAATAATTCCTTTTTATAAACACCACGTCTCAACTCCTCCATGTACGCCCCATCATAGCCAGCGGCATTGGAGACCTTCAGCACCCCCCGGGGGCCCAGGTAACCTGCATCACAAGGCCCTAGCAGCACTACATCTTCTACTATCGCATTAAGCCCAGCTGGGAGAATCACGAACAGGTCTCCTCTGTCTGCTGAGCGCTGGCTAGAAGATTTAGGCCCAAATATATTGTACACAAGATGCAATCCTGAAGATGAGCAACAGAATATATGACTAGACTAAATGCATAGGCATATTTGAATGCAAAGTGAAATTGGCTGAAAAAAATACCAGTTTAGACAATCAATGTTAAAATGGGCATGCACATGGTTAAAACTGGAAAATTATATTTCAAAATTGCCTTTATATATGAAGGTTATGAAGTTCTGGGTATTTTTTCTCCTATTGTCCAGAGTGTATATGAAAGGGGAAGACCGTTTGTAAAAGTAAAGAAAGTTTAAACAACAAATCCAAATTGTCGTCTTTTACAAAATGGAAGGATATAATTGCATTTAACTGAGTTGAATTAGCTTTTAAAAATTACCTGTATTTCAGCTCTAGATTTCCCTTTTTGGTTTTGTTTGGGATCAACATCCAGTAGTGTTCAGGCTCTGTGCTCCAGCATCAAAATTTAAGGGCTCGAAGGAACCCAGAGGGGATGCAAACGATGGCACAAGGTCAGCTGCAAGTAGGACAATATCCTACGAGCAAAGCTGTCGCTCTGATCCTGGACCTTCAGATTTATTTAGCTTGATAAGTATGATAGATACCTCTGTTTGGTTTTGAGTTGTTTGCTCTGTCTGTGTTTTTGTTTCGGGTCATGCCCATCTGCTATGCCCAGGGTTTACTTCTGGCTCTGAGCTCAGGGATCCCTCCTGGTGCTGCTCATGGGAGCATATGTGGTCCCAGGGAAACTGTATGGAGGCAATTTCCTATCTGCTGTAGTGTCTTTTTCTGGCGCTCAGCAGCAGAAACATCAGTCTGAAGATCGAAGAGAGATACAGACTCAGAAATACACTTAGGAATTATCAGCTGATGATTGAAGTTTCAGTGAGAGATGAAACACGTTTCAAGTGTGAGCTGGAAACATCGAGTTTTAGCAAAGTCTCTTGGAAAGAGACAAATTTTAAAGATCAATTCTGGGGGCTCTCACAAAGAGAAAACAAAGCAGAAGTAAATTAATCTGAAATCTTGGAATAGGATGTAATTATGTATGAAAACATTTTTATATCAAGTACAATGTTTTGTGAGAGAAACCTATTTGTTTAGGCTTTATTCTAACAGTGAAGTTGTGTGAGTTATAATTTAGGTCCAATTAAAATAGCATTCCCCAGAAGTGCATTTTTTATATATCATTCAAGCCATTCAACCCAGTTACCACACCTTTTTACTACACCTTGTTTGATTTGTGTACTTAATCTAACGTGAATGTACATTTTCTAACAAGTATTTTATTATACCGCCATGAGATATGCAGTTGCAAAGATGTTCACATTGGGTTTCAATCATACAGTGTTCCAGCACCCATCCCTCCACCAGTGCCCATCTCCGACCATCAATGTCCCCAGTTCCTCCCCCTCCCTCAGCCCGCCTCCATGGCAGGTTCTTTATTTCTTTCCCTTTCTCTCTATCTCTTTCTCATTTTCCTCCCTTTCCAGATTGCGGATTACAGAACATATATTAAAGGGTTGTCATGTGTATCTTTTTGCCTGTATTTAATGCTCAGTTCTAGGTAGGTATTAGTACTTTTGACAATTGTTAGCACACTGTTCCATTTTCTGTCTTATCTAGCCTCTGATTCCCACATGTTTATGATAATTTACACCTTTGACAAAATCTCCTGATATATGTTTCACTTGAACTTGGATATTGGTATCATAATATGTACATATATATTTATGTCATGCAAATAAATGCAGTCATTCTATATCTGTCTCTCTCCTTCTGGCTAATTTCATTCAACATGGTCTTCTCCATGTCCATATATTTATAGGCAAAATTTCATAACCTCATTTTTCCCAACACCTGCATAGTATTCCATTGTGTAGATGTACCAAAGGCATCGATACTCAGGCACTCTGATTGTTTCCAGATTCTGGCCATTGTGAATAATGCTGCTATGAACATAAAAGTAGGGATGGTGTTTCCACTGTGTATTTTTGGCTTCCCGAGTAGATTCCTAGGAGTGGTATGGCTGGGTCAAATGGGAGTTCAATGTCTAGTCTTTGGAGGAATGTGCATATTGTTTTCCAGAAAGGCTGTACCAGCCAGCATGAATGTACATGTTCACTTAGATTAATAACATGTTTCCTGCACTTTCATTTCCAACACTGAAATAGATTCTAAATGTATGCAAGTTATTTTGTCCATTACATTGTCTTATGATGATGTGTAGTATTTAATGTATAAGTTATTGATACATAAATAATTTATTGATAAATACATAATGTATTGATAAATACATAATGTATTGATAAATACATAAATAATCAATACATTAATTAAACTATGAGTTTCTCAGTAATGAGAAATACTTAATAACAATAATAATAATAAATGCTTTTATCCCTAATGATACTCATCTAGCTAAGCAAATTGATTTAGGTTCATAAAGAGAATGAAATATTTAGTCTTTTTTGCTTTCAAGGGCAGGGATATGGTAGAGGGGGCAGAGATATGGTACAGGAGCCAGAGATATGGTACAGGGGGAAGAGATATAGTACCGTGAGTAGGGTGTTTGCCTTGCCTGAAGTCAAGGCACGTTTGATCACCCACATGACCTATGGTCCCCTCGCACAGCCAGGAGAGATCCTTGAGCAGAGAGCCATGACACACTCAGCAGAATGTGGCCCCAAAATGAAATAAAATGTTCTTGATTTTTCTTAAAGAAAGCGATTTTGTATTTTTAAAAGTGCATTTTTATTTTCATTCATTCATTCATTCGTTTGTTTGTTCATTAATCCATTTGTCCGTTCATTCATTTGTTTATTTATCTATCTATTTATTTGTTTGTTTATTTGTCTATTCATTCATTTATTTGTTTATTCACCTATTTATTTGTGTTTGTTTACTTATTTATTTTGCTTTGGGGGGTCACACCCAGCAATGCTCTGGGGTTTCTCCTGTCTCTGCACTCAGTAATTACTCCTGGCGGTGCTCGGGGACCATATGGGATGCTGGGGATCGAACCGCGCCAACATGAGCAAACGCCCCTACCCGCTGGGCTATCGCTCCGGCCCTAAAGTGTATTTTTAATGTGAATTGTCAGCGTCTTCTTTATCCATGTTAATCTGTAGCTTACTTGTAGCATGCAGTAGACAAAGCATTTTAAAAAAGCTCTTGTGAGGAATTACCTCTCACTAAATAAAGGCACAAGGGTGCACACAAACACTTCATATTATTGTTTCCGGTAGATAAGCTTGGGTTGTTTTCCTACTCACAACCTATATCTAACATGCCTTAAGAAAAGAAATAGCATCTTACATCACCATGTCCAAATACCTAAAATAAAGTCTGGATTATCTCTATTTCTTTTATCTTTTTTTTATCAAATATTTAGCAATACTGTGATGTAGTTTTCATTTGATACATACCTATACAAGGGATTTTTCTTTATTAATTTTCCCTATTATTGCTGATCAGTCTTCCTAACTATATGAAGAAGAAATATAACTTTGGACAAATGAAATTTCATGAAATTCTTAATATAAACATGGGTGTTTTATTTTACAAGAACTCCCAATAGTAGGGATTCTCTCACACCCAGCTATCAATCAGAAAGCGCTATTCTATTAAAACAAAAAAGAATTCTCACAGGAAGTCAAAATTTTTACCCTGGAGAACTGTGTTTTTTTTTCAGCAAAAATTATACATGCAAAAATTATATCATAATTGCAACTTCCTAGGCAGTCAAGAATCAGCACAAGCTATTTCAAACTACCAGCTTGTCTTTCACAGATAAATAAAAGCAGAACACTTAGATCCTTTTATGTCTGTGCATAGATTTATGACGTGTCTATCTAAGAAATAAAAAAGAAACTTCAATAAATTTAAGGCTCTCTGAGTGTTTTATCAAAAATTTTAAAAAATCAGTGATAATGAAGAATAGTTGAAATTTTTTTTAATCTCCTTTACACATAAGTATACAAAGTGATTTATTTTCTTATTTTTTTACATTAAATTATTTGTTGCTAAGGTGGTTATAATTATCACAAATGTGGTACCATATGAAGAGATATAGACTTTTTTAGCTTATAATAACTATGAAAATATTTTACTGTCATATGTATTTCATTTATCTTCCTCTATAGCAATGAGTCTTTATGAATGGTTACTAATAGAAAATATATAAATATGTTAAAATTTATCTTCTCAGTATATATAAACTTTTTATATGTTATTTTTTATACAATTCTAGCATTAGCAGAAAAAAAAGCTTGGCATTTTTAAGGCCCTTTACATTTATCAGAAAGCTAATTATGTTAGAAATCATACTTTTCCCTAATATAATTAATATAATTATTTCACATTGATTTAATATTAAATTAGTACTAGATCTGTACCTATGATATAATCTATATAGAAATATAGCATCTTTCTTCCTCCTCCTTTATTAGTATCAAACTAGACTCATGGCATTTTACTTATTAAATATTTTTGCTTTAATTTCACTCACTTGTTATGCATAAATTGACTGGTGGGAGTCCTTTCAGTCTGTGTCCTGTGTCCTTTGATAACCTTCCTTTTTTAGACTTCATTGTTTCCTTGTACAATAGAGTCCAGAATCCTGCTTTTTTGTTTTGTTTTCTTTTTTTAACTGATTTAATTCTGGAATCTGTCCAAGAGCACTGATTTTATTTTTTAGTTGTGCATATGGAAACTTAGATCTGGGTTTCTGGGTTATAGGAGCACTCATTGCTTACCTGAATGACTTGATGTTTCAGGGACTTAAAAACTTCAAGCTTGTATTGACTTATGAATTTAGCATTGCTAAATATCTGGTACCATCTTTTGATAATTTTACCTTTTTTCTTGCACATGAAAAATGCCACTAACATCAATAACACATCTGACTTGCTTTAGCATATAATTTGAACGCAATTAATATAAAAGTACAGTACCAATGTATGTGTTTTACTAACCAATATGTTTGCTAACTATAAGCTTTTAAAAATATAAGAATTAGGGACCAAAGCTGTAGTAGAGCATGATAGGGTATTTGCCTTGCTCACGGCTGACCCAGTTTTGATCTCTGGCTTCCCTATTGACCGCTGAGCTCTGCCAGGAGTAATTCCTTTGTATGTCCAGGTGAGACCCAAAAGAGCAAAAAACAAAACAAAATATAAGGATTATTTTCTATTTTTTAATCCTTAAAGAATATTTCACTGTGATGTATGAGTAATGCTCAAAAATGGCATGTTTTTTCCTGTGGTAACGGTGCTTTTTAATTGAGTTCAGTTTCATTGAATACACTCCAATTTCATCTCCATATTCCCTTTATTATCTAGTTTCACTTCGCCAATATCTAGTTGTGTGATCTTGCTTTTTAAAAAAAATTTTCCTTCTCCTCGTATGACACATATGAACATTACTGAGGATGAAATGTAATCATCTTTGTTAAATTCAATATGTATTGATGCCTGCAACTGAACCAATCCCTGAATATGTTTGTTCACTTATGCTTGACTTCGAACATGATTCCAATTACCCCATGCTATTATTCCCCCTTTATGGTTTTTATGGAACTTTTATGTATAACAATTACCTTGTTTTGTTTTATCAAGTTAAAGTCAATAATGTGATTAGTATTTAAGTTATATACATTTGGGATTGGCAATTTCACTTATTTTTTTCTGAATCAACCCTTATTCCTGAGTATTCGGGATTTTAACAAGATTAGCACATTTAAATTCAAAGGCACAAAACTAGGTGGAATGTTCTGGATTGCATAATAAATCACTTGGTAAGAGTTGAATCAACATCTTTTTTAGGGTGGTAAGCACTGCCTCCAAACTCTTAAGAGACCAGTCATCATAGTTAATTCTCAGTAAAAAGGAATATGTTACAAGGATTTACTTTATACTCTGAGGTAGGAAGATGTAGTGGTATAACTGAAACATTTACCAATGATAGTTTATTTTCACTTTATTCCTTAAGTAAGCATTTATTTCTCATCTTGTAAATTTCTGATGCTGCCAAGTTACAATTCTTACATACTGACATGTGTTTTTACAATTTGTATAGAATACCTCACGAATTTCTGCTTTTCGCTTCTCATTAACCTGCAGTCATTAATACAAATGGCCACTGTTATGTTCGTGAATATTCTGATAATCGAGTTCCTTGGGGGGACTATATGATGTTAGCAGAAGATTTGGTATAAACTTCAGATAAGACTACAAATATTGATTGTTATATGTTCTAAGTGAAATCTTTTCTGCATCTCTTTCCTTATTGTATCACTGTCACTGTATCACTGTCTTCCCATAATTCATCGATTTGCTTGAGTGGGCACTAGTAACATCTCCATTAGTCCTGTCACAAGCAAGTGTAACCCATGGACATCTGCTTGCAAAATGGACAGGAGGAGTCCAAAACCATTCTTTAGGTCATGGAACTGAGGTCCATAATTGTTACTAATTTTTGGCATAACAAGTAAATAAAACACGGGTAGCTTGCCAGGCATTGCCGTGTAGGTGGTATAGTCTCCGCATAAGGCTCTCATCTCGAGCATTTACTGATGGAACTTAAAGGGAAAGATCAGGTTTCCTCTTCGATGGAACTCTGAGGAACTATGGAGTCTGGATGCTGAGAATGACTGACTGCATGATGTGTGTTTTGTTCTGGCTTCTTGCTAGATTTACTGGTATCACTTAGAACCTGCCTAGAACTGTATACAATGCATAAATGTGAAAGATGTTGGGAAGGACCTTAGCATAAAATCAGCATTCTCTAAGAATATCGCGTGGTGCCAAGGGAGCTGTGGGTCTGGCGTGGGTGGGTCTCTCTCTTCCAGGGCAACTGGCATGGAGGTGGAGGAAAGGGCAGGGCCCAAAACTCCACTCCGAGTCGGCCAGCATGGTCTCTCCCCCGCTCTTGGGAGCAAACCCTTGGAGCAATGTTGGATTCCGCCAGGATGGCCAAGCCCCTTACCGGGAGGTCAGTTCCATGGGTTGCTTCCATATGGGGCCAGCCAAGCAGCGCAGCTGTGGGTCTGAAGTGGATGGTTTTCCTTATTGTATTAAAAATAAATTGTATTTAAAAGAAATTATTTGTCAAAATAATAGTGCAAAAAGTTAGGTCAATGTCATCTAGTAAAAATTAGTTCATCATATCACCTAGTAAAACTCATGGTAGTCTGTTATGATCTGCCAAGTACATCTGATGTTTTTCAAAGGCCAGATATGAAAATGAAGGAAGAATATGATGGAAACCACTAATGTGAAGTTGCTGTCAATTTTGCAGTTCTATTTTGGATACCAAATTGACTTTGTTGTATATGTTTGTTTGCATTGAGTTAATCTCAGAAAGAAGAGGTGTATATCATTGTTTATTTTATTTTTTCTTATAATTATAGCTCTTTTCAACTGTGAAGCAATAATAAGATTCATGACTTGAGTCAACAGCTTATCCCATACTTTTCAAATATTCCTTTACAACCTAGAAACATGACCATGCGTTATATTCATGGGCACTTAACATAAAATGAGTTATATATAAGCATGATTTCACGTATACTAGCTTCTGCATGTTGCACAGCTATGAAGCATATAAGAGAGCTATATTTCTGGTTTCAACAATGATATATTTCACTCAGTTTCTGAATATAATATCCTCAAAAGCTCTTTATATCTTCTTTCCTTACTGTATCACTGTATCATTATATGGTTACTATTATGCATTTAGGTTAATTTAGTATGCTTTCGGGAGTCTTTTAATTTTTTTTATTATACTACCATGAGATATACAATTACAAAGATGTTCATAATTGGTTTTCAGTCATACAGTGTTCCAGCATCCTTCCCTCTACCAGTGCCTATTTCCTACCTGCAATGTCCCCACATTCCCTCCCACTTTCCCGAGCCTGCCTCTATAGCAGACTCTTTTCCTTTCCCCATCTCTCTCTCTCTCTCTCAATCTCTCTCTCAATCTCTCTCTTCACTTACACTTGTGGCTTGCCATATAGACATTTAGGGTTTATCGTAAATCTCTTTGTGTATATTCAATGCTGAGTTCTAGTCTGGCGTTACCATTTCTGACAATTAGTAGAACATTGGTATATGATTTCCCCCCTTTTCATTGAAACACTTTGAATTACAAAGTAAAAAGGTTTTCATAATAGTGCTGATAGAAAGTTTCATACTTCAACACCACTCCCACCACGAGTATTCCCACCACCAA
This sequence comes from Cryptotis parvus, assembly GCA_021461705.1. Lineage (NCBI taxonomy): Eukaryota > Metazoa > Chordata > Mammalia > Eulipotyphla > Soricidae > Cryptotis > Cryptotis parvus. The sequence continues at coordinate 25,549 of JAJIBD010001171.1, read as the reverse complement.
AAGCCCTCATTTCCCACCCATCCCAATCCCCATGCCTGCTACATCAGCTGGCACTGATTGTATTGACTGTTAAAGCACATACATGGCAATATTATTGATAAATCCATTTTCTTCCTTATTCTTGGTTATGGGAGATCTGGCCAAATTCTGTTCTTGAATTTACTTTTTGAGTTTCTATAACATGATTGGCTCCATTAATTTGATGTACCAGTGTGACTTGGATAGAGCCATATGGCAGCCCCCGCCCCTGGGTGTCTGAGTCTCTGCATGATGGTCAATAGCCCTGAGACTGTTCGTGGGCAGGTCCATCAGGCTTCCCAGATGGGACAGAGAGGGGAAGGGGGACCCCAGCTCCATCTCCACGAATGCCTGGTGATTTTCTCCTCTGAGAACTGCCTACCTGGGCTTGAACTCGGCTGCTCTGTTGGGTGGGGCTGTAGTGAGCCTGGCTTGAGACCAGCTTCTCTCTTGGGTGGGATTCTGATGAGCTTTGGTCTGGACCTTGAAAATGGTGGCAATTATGGTGAGCGAGTTTCCTCTAACTGCTTCCAAAGCTTACTGAGGTGATGGGTCGGGACTAAAACCCATCTTCCCTCATGGACACCTCATGGTCAGCTGAGCTAGGGAGAGCCAGATGGCAGATTTCCCCCATGTGTCTAAGTCTCATGATGGCCGATCAACACTGGCATATGTTTATATTCCATTAATGAATGCAGTCATTCTATATCTGACCTTTTCCTTCTGACTAATTTCACTCAGCATGATAATCTCCATATCAATTCATTTGCAGGTAAATTTCATGACTTCTTATTTTCTGACAGCTGCATAATATTCCATTGTGTAGATGTACCACAGTTTCTTTAGCCAGTCTTCTGTTCTCGGGCACTTAAGTTGTTTCCAGACTCTGGCTATCATGAATAGAGCTTCGATGAATATAGAACTGGAGATAGTGTTTCTGCTGTGTGCTTTTGGGTTTCCAGAGTATATTCCCAGGAGTGGTATTGCTGGGTCAAATGGGAACTCAATATCTAGTTTTTGAAGGAATGTCAATATTGTCTTCCCATAGGGCTGGACCAGTCAGTACTTCCACCAACAGTGGATGAGAGTCCCTTTGTCCTCACACCAGCACTGGTTGTTCTTGTTCTTTTGGATGTGTTCCAGTCTCTCTGGTATGGGATGATACCTGATTGTTCTTTCAATTTGAATCTCCCTCACGATTAATGATGAAGAACACTTGTTTATATGTTTTTTGACTATTCAAATTTCTTCTTTTTCGAAGTTTCTGTTTATTTCTTCTCCCCATTTTTCATGGGATTGACTGTTTGCTTGTAAATTTCTACCAGTGCCTGATATATCATGGATATCAACCCTTTATCAGATGGGTTTTGGGTGAATGTTTTTTTGCCCGTCTGTGGGCTGTCTCTTTATCTTGGTCACCATTTCTTTTGAGATGTAGAAGTTTTTCAGTTTTATAATATTCCATTAGCTTATTTTTGCTTCCATTTACTTTGTCGGTGGTGTTTTGTCTTTGAAGATGCCTTTAGCTTCAATGTCATAGAGCCGTTTTTACTATGTTTCCTTCAATGTACCTTATATATTCATGTCTGATGTTAAGATCTTTAACCCATTGAGGGATTCTTGAGACCATGGATAGATACACTGCCATGATATTGTGGAATTCTCCCTGTGTATAATCTAGTCAAAACACATGGTCATGTCAGGGACTTGAGTGTTACAAAGGATTCAGCATCGTAATCTATTTCTAGGTCACTAATTTCCAAGTCTCAGTAAATTTTATCTCAAATTTCATATAAGGACTTTGAGGAGACTTGATGAGCATTCTCTGTACATCTTTTATAGTATTCTTTGTTTGTGGATTGATTTTCTAACCAGTCTATTCTGGTGTAAATTATAAGAAAATCCTATAGACCACTTGACTTTAACACCCATGACCTAACGGCTAGTATGGAGCCTGTCACATTATTACCTAAATAATAATTTGATTCTAAAGGCTTGTAAATGTATGATATTATATTCTTTCTAATACCATTACAAGAGATTGAACAAGTTAATACTTTTTTCTTAGCTCTGTATCACTTCTGGTTTGCCAGAGTAGGAATTATACTGAAGTATAAAAATATTATTATCTAACCCAGCTATAAAGTTCTTTCTGCCCTGACTTTATCTCAGTATCTGGAATATGTCAACTTTCAAAATTTGTCCAGAAATATTATTTTGAACATTTATTAATCAAATGTATAATAATGATATTCCCAGAAGCTGATTCTAAGACAATGATTTGAGTATTAAAGACTATTTGAGGTGTTTAAAAATCATTTGTAGGGGTTGAGAAAGTGATTCCAAGATTCCAATAAATATTTATAGTGAGGTTACATAAATAGAATCCCAGGGAATCTGTAAATGGAAAAAAAACTTAGATTCAAGATGAGTGGCTTCTAATTCCTCCCTCAAACAGAATTAGAGAACCTGTATCACTTTTCTAATTAGACTCAGGTATTATGTGAATAGAAGGCAGAACTCTGTTATAGTATTGATGATTATATTTATATAGTTTCATGCATTTTTAAAGAAGAATGGCACACCACAGTAATTTATTTGCACTAGTAAGAATATTAGCACATGCTTGAATAGATACATAGTACAGGATTTTTTCTGTACAATTGTTTTATGATAGCATTTGTCCAAAATATACCTTTAGAACATAACATACTGTGCGGAAAAATATTCATAATATATGATTGTATAATGTTTATTACATGATTTTTTTTCTTTTGGGGTCACACCAGTGATGCTCAGGGGTTACTCCTGGCTCTGCACCCAGGAATTTCTCCTGGCGGTGCTTGAGGGTACCATATGGGATGCCAGGGATTGAACCTGGGTCAGCCCGGTGCAAAAAAAAACATCCTACCTACTGTGTTACCGCTCTAGCCCCATATTACACAAATTTTTTTGCACTGATTTTTCAAGCATTTACACAAATGTTCACTTTTTGTACTTACTACTGTATGTAATTTGCAACCCAGGAAGAGATCCAGACCCATCCACTTCAGACCCACAGCTGTGCTGTTCGGGTGGCCCCATGTGGAAGCAACCCATGGAGCTGACCTCCTGGTAATAGACTCAGCCATCCCCTGGCCGAGTCCAACATTGCTCCAAGGGTTTGCTCTCATGAGTGGGGAGAGACCATGCTGGCCGGACTCGGAGTGGAGTTTTGGGCCCTGCCCTTTCCTCCACCTCCATGCCAGTTGCCCTGGAAGAGAGAGACCCACCCATGCTAGATCCACAGGTTCCTCGGCGAGGGGCCGCTCTGTGACTGTGCAATATTTTTATAGGATACTGAATTCAGCGTAAGGTTCTTCCCAATTTCTTTCACATTTAAACATAGTAAACAGTTCTAGACATGTTATAACTGATACCATTTGTCCTGGCAAGAAGCCAGAGCAAACCACACATCATGCAGTTAGTCATTCTCAACATCCAGACTCCATTGTTCCTCAGAGCTCCATCCAAGAGAAATCTGATCTTCCCCCTTTAAGTTTCATCATCAGTAAATGCTCGGGTTGAGAGCCTTCTACTGAGACTATACCACCTACACAGTAAAGCCTGGCAAGCTACCCAGGTTTTATTTACTTTTCATGCAAAGACTAGTAACTATTATGGACCTCATTTCCATAACCTGAAAAATGGTTTCAGGCTCCTCCTCTCCCTGGAGCAAGTAGATGCCCTTGGGTTACACTTGCTTGTGACAGGACTAATGGAGATGTTACTAGTGCCCACTCGAGCAAATTGATGAACAATGGGAAGACAATGATACAGTGATACCACTGTATGTAAGTTTGTGATCATTTAATAGACGTACTAAAACAATAGTCAAAAATATTTGTGTATTTCATCTTAAATAAAAATTTTCTATATATGTATAAAAATATGCTACTTAATTTTTTTCTATTAATAAAACATGATAGGTCAACAAAACTGAATTTTGAGATAAAAGGCTCAAAGTATAATATTGAATAGATTTGCAGCAATCATTTAATATTTGTCAGAAAAGTTTAATAAAAAACCTTTTAAATCATTCAGACACTGTTTTAAGTCTGTGACATAACATAAACTTTGAGCCTCAACTTATTAAGCTTCAGAATTGTAAAGTTTTGTCTATACTTTCAGGTTGTCATAGCTCGTGCAAATTTAAGACACATACTGAAATCAGTCAATAGAAAAGTTGAAGGATGGAATAAATAATTATCAGAAGAGAAATGTATATTATCAAAAATATATGCAGATGGATTGAATTTCTTTAAAGGGAAATGAAACATAATAATTGGTAATCAATTGTTATTGATTATTTCTCCTAAACATCTCTAAAATTGGTCCTGTTCTTTTCTAATCTCACAGCAGTAATTTCATACAGTTCATTTTAAATATTTTTAGGTTTGTTGTAATCACTTTCTAATGCTGTTTCTTTTGATTTTATGTTTGGGATATGTTCTAAAAAAATATGCTATCACGGGGTCAGAGCAGTTGCATAGGGGGGCAGGGGGTTTGTCTTCCATGCAACTGAATGGGGTTTGATCCCAGGACCCTGCATCTTCCCCACACACTGCCAGGAGTCACTTGTCACTTGTCATTTGTCATTTGTCTTCCCATTGTTCATCGATTTCCTCGAGCTGGCTCCAGTACGGTATCCATTCATTGAGAATGAGGTCCGTTATTGTTACTATTGTTTTTGGCATATTGAGTACACCACGGGTAACCAGAGACTCTCAGACATGGGGCGGCGGTTCTTGCTCTCCGGCCCAGCCGTTCATGGGCAGTCGGGGGCTGGTGGGTTCCAGCCTTGGCCCACCACCCCGGCAGAACCTCACAACAAGCCAGACGACCCCCACCCACTCCATGGGCGCCGCCATTTTCCACATTGGACTTCCCTCTCATCAGAACTCCACCCAGCCGACCAGCCATCACAGCCCGGTCGACACCCACCCTGGAGCAGTTTCTTCCTCAATCCGGCAGGTATCTGGTCCAGAGACTTCAGACATGGGGCAGAGCGGTTCCTTGCCTCCTGTGCCCAGCGTTCATGAGGCAGTCGGGAGGCATGGTGGGTTCCAGCCTGCCCACCACCCCGGCAGAACCCGCAACAAGCAGGACCCCCACCCACTCCATGGCCGCCATTTTCCACATTGCTCCCTCTCACCAGACCAGCCCGCATCAAGCGTCGACACCGGTTCTCTCAACGCAGGTGTGGTCTTTGGGGGAGCGGCTTGGGCGTGGGTATTCTCCCTCTCATCAGACCCCAGCGCTGCGGTTATCATTAAGGCTTTATTTGGAGGTGTTTATAGAGTATGCCTCCCACGGCAAGCCTACAAGCTGTCGTGTTGTATTTGATATGCCAAATGCCAGTAACAATTATATTAGATCATTCTCATGACCTAATATAATGGTTTGAGGCTTTATGTTCCTGTCCAAGCCGATGCCTTGGCCTACAGCATGTGACAGGACATATGAGATATTACTGGTGCCGCTCTAGCAAATAGATGATTAACGGGAAGATCGTGATCGTGATCGTGAACGGGTAACAGCCAGGCTCTGCCATGGCTCTGGGTTCATCCCAAGGGGCCCAGTCTTTTTCTATGTCAAACCATCAACCATCAAGGGCCAACAGGGCAGAGTCCTAGGGTGTAGACAAGCCTGTCTCCTGTCTGCCACCTCACGACTCAGTCTGGCACCACCACAACCAACCTACAACGCCTAGGGGATATATTGCACTGTGTGACCTAAACACCAAGCAAAAAATATAAGCATATCACCAACATTTTCCACATCCGGACTTCCCTCTCATCACAACTCCACCCAGCAGACCAGACTATCACAGCCCAGATCATCCACACCCACCCAGCAGCAGTTTCTTTTCAATCCGGCCCAGGTATGCTGAACCAGAGACTCTCAGACACGGGGGCAGAGCTGCTCCTTGCTCCCCCCCTGTGACCAGCTGCTCTTGAGGCGCCCGGGAGGGCATGGCGGGTTCTAGCCCTGGCCTGCCATCACAGCAGAGCCTCACAACAAGCCAGATCACCCTCCACTACTTCATGGGGCCGCCATTTTCCACATCCGGACTTCCCTCTCATCACAACTCCACCCAGCAGACCAGACTATCACAGCCTGGATCATCCAAACCCACCCAGCAGCAGTTTCTTTTCAATCCGGCCCAGGTATGCTGAACCAGAGACTCTCAGACACGGGGCAGAGCTGCTCCTTGCTCTCCCTGTGACCAGCTGCTCTTGAGGCACCCGGGAGGCATGGCGGGTTCTAGCCCTGGCCTGCCATCACAGCAGAGCCTCACAACAAGCCAGATCACCCTCCACTACTTCATGGGGCCACCATTTTCCACATCCGGACTTCCCTCTCATCACAACTCCACCCAGCAGACCAGACTATCACAGCCCGGCTCATGCGGCTGCTAGCGGCCGCAGTGGTTCATCTATAAATGCTTTATTTAGAGGTGACTACAACAGTATACCACCCGCACAGCAAGCCTGGCAAGCTGCTCGTGTAGTATTTGATATGCCAAATACCAGTAACATTTATATTAGGTCATTCCTGTGACCTAATATAATGTTTGAGGCTCTTTATGTTCCTGGAGCAAGCGGATGCCTTTGGGTTCTACTAGCATGAGACGGGACATATGGAGATATTACTGGTGCCTGCTCTAGCAAATAGATGATTAACGGGAAGATAGTGATAGTGATAGTGATCACCAACATACTTTAATTAAGTTTACAAACGGGTACTTTTAGTAAGCTAAAGCTATTTTACTGGAATTTTTTTTAAACCACATACTCTGGGACCGGAGTGATAGTCCAGTGGGTAAGGCATTTGCTTTGCATGCAGCCAACCCGGTTCTATCCACGGCATCCCATATGGTACCCCAGAGCACTTCCAGGAGTAATTCTGAGTGCAAAGCCAGGAGTAACCCCTGAGCATCACTGGGTGTGGCCCCCAAAAATAAATTAATAAATAAATAAAACAAAAAAAAAACCAATACTCTTACAAAACCTCCTATCCTAAATTACTCAGAGATAACTTGTCATTCCTGGGATGCTGTGAGTGAGTACTACGTCTAGGAGTATTCTCCCTGGCTTTGCTTAACTCGGTTTCCATGTTAACTTATTCCAATGTAAGTGACCTCCAACATTGGTTATATTTTTAAAAGGTGGTGACCTCCAACATTGGGTTATATTTTTCACTTAAGTGTTTCCATAGCACCTCTGAGAATAGTTATTTCCTTAGAGCTATTTTTCTATTACTAAAAATTTACTTCACTGTTATGGATTTTTCAAGAAAAGTGTTTATGAAAGCATGGTTTAAATCATCTTTACTGCTTTCATATCTTATAGCTCTAAGAAGTTAAATGGTGTAATAAATATTTGAAAACAGTTGTCAAATTAATGAATATATATGAGCTATTTGAAGATACCATTTTGACCAATAAATATGAAATACCTTTTCTAGTGCTCACAAGAATATTTGCATAATACAGATATAAAAATCAAATCAACAAGGGAACATCAATAAAAATTAACAAGAAAATAATATGTGGGCAATAGGAGTGATATATTAATTAAAAGCCTATACAGTTACTTTTTTGATTTTTTTTGTTTTTATTTTATTTTTTTAATTTTTAAAAAATATTTTATTATACTACCGTGAGATATACAGTTACAAAAAATGTTCATATTTGGGGTTTCGGTCATACAATGTTTTAGCACCCATCACTCCACCAGTGCCCATTTCCCAACACCAATGTCCCTAATTCCTTTCCCCCTCCCCAGTCTGCCTCTGTGGCAGGTTCTTAAATTCCTTCTCTTTCTCTCTTTCTCTCTTTTCCTTCCCTTCCACATTGTGGATTACAATGCATACATTAAGGGGTTGTCATGTGTATCTTTTTGCCTGTATTTAATGCTCAGTTCTAGGTTGGTATCAGCACTTTTGAAAATTATTAGCACACTGTTCCATTCCCTCTGTCTTACCTAGCCTCTGACTCCCACATATTTGTGATAATTTCCACCTTTGACAAGACCTCCTGCTCCATGCTTCACCTGACCTTGGATTTTGTTATCATAGTATGTACATATATATTTATGTCATGCATATAAATGCAGTCATACTATATCTGTCTCTCTCTCTTCTGGCTAATTTCACTCAACATGATCCTCTCCATGTCCATCCATTTATAGGCAAATTTCATAACTTCATTATTTCTGACAGCTGTATAGTATTCCATTGTGTAGATGTACCAAAGTTTCTTTATCCAGTCATTGATTCTCGGACACTCTGGTTGTTTCCAGATTCTGGCTATTGTGAATAATGCTGCTATGAACATAAAAGTAGGGATGGTGTATCTGCTGCATGTTTTTAGCTTCCCAGGGTATAATCCCAGGAGTGGTATGATTGGGTCAAATGGGAGCTCAATTTCTAGTTTTGGAGGAATGTCTATATTGTTTTCCAGAAAGGCTGTACCAGTAGACATTCCCACCAAGAATGGATGAGAGTCCCTTTTTCCCCGCATCCACGCCAGCATTTGTTGTTCTTGCTCTTCAGGGATATGTGCCAGTCTTTGTGGTGTGAGATGATATCTCATTGGTGTTTTGATTTGCATCTCTCTGATGACTAATGATGTGAACATTTTTTCATATGTCTTTTGGCCGTTCGAACTTCTTCCTTGTCGAAGTTTCTGTTCATTTCTTCTCTCCATTTTTTGATGGGGTTGGTTGTTTTCTTCTTATATAGTTGTACCAGTGCCTGATATATCCTGGATATTAACCCCTTATCAGATGGGTATTGAGTGAATAGTCTTTACCATTCTGTGGACTGTCTTTGTAGCTTGGTCATTGTTTCTTTTTGAGGTGCAGAAGCTTTTTAGCTTCATGTAGTCCCATATGATAATCTTTTCTTTTATTTGTTTGTTAGTGGTGTTTCTTCTTTGAAGATGTCCTTAGCTTCAATGTTGTAGAGGGTTTTTCCTATGTTTTCTTCAGTGTACTTTATGGATTCAGGTCTGATATTGAGATCTTTAATCCATTTTGATATTATTTTTGTACATGGTGTTAGACAGAGGTTCAAGTTCATTTTTTTTACATGTAACTGCCCAGTTTTCCCAGTACCACTTGTTGAAGAGGCTTCCATTGCTCCATTCCATACTTTTTTGCTCCTTTATCGAAGATTAATAATTGTTCATATATTTGAGGTTGGTTGTCAGGATACTCAACTCTATTCCATAGGTCCACAGGTCTGTTTTTATTCCAATACCATGCTATTTTAATTACCACTGCTTTTTAGTAGAGTTTGAAGTTGGGAAAGGTGATGCCTCCCATCTTCTTTTTTCCAAAGGATTGCTTTAGCTATCCTTGGAGGTTTATTATTCCATACAAATTTCAGAAGTGTTTGGTCAATTTCTTTGAAGAATGTCATGGTTATCCTTATAGGGATGGCATTGAATTACTAGCCCATCTAAAATAACACTAAAAATACTGTGGGTAAACATATAAATGTCAAATGAAATTAGATTATGTGAAATTTTTTTAATTTTAAATTTCAACATTATGAAACCTAATCAAAACTATGCTCAGAATAAACATAAAGATTATTTTTATATCCAGTGGAGATAAGAGGTGCATAACTTACTGTAATTTGTTCCATAAGCTTTACAAATCATCTATGAACATACAATGTAATGACAAATTTGCAAAGGAAATAAGAATTAGAAGAAAAAAAAGTAATGGACCTCAAAAAATATTATAATTTGGGCCAGAGCGATAGCCCAGTGGGTAGGGCATTTGCTTTGCACGTGGCCAGCCTCTGCCGGCCTGGGTTTGATCCCCAGCATCCCATATGGTTCCCTGAGCACCGCCCCGAATAATTCCTGAATGCAGAGCCAGGAGAAACCCTTGAGCATTGCTGGGTGTGTGACCCAAAAAAGCAAAAAAAATATATAATTTATTAGTAAATTACAAATATGAACAATGGCTAGCTAAAAACAATATTCGGAAAGTTTCAGGAGTCATAGGGCTAATAAAGCATGGTAAGTTGTTTGCTTAGTATACAGCCAGATGTGGTTTGAAACAGAGGAACACATGGTCCCCTGAGCACCACTGGTGTGATCTCTGAGCACAAGGTCAGGAATTAATCTCTGAGTATAGCCAGGAAAATTCAAAGGACAATTAAATAAAATTTAATTTTATTAAATTCATTTGTTCTTAATTTTATCTCAGAGAGAGAGAGAGACATGTAAGGGAAATTTCAAAATTTGAAATACTGGATGTACTATGAGAAGTAAAAAATAAAAGCAGACATTGAAATTAAATAAAAAATTTTGGCTACTGATAGATTAAGCCTCTAATAAAAGTGATTTTCATTCTAAAACTGAGATATTTTGGGTGTAGAAAGAAACTAAAAAAAGAATTTTAGAAAGATCTAATTTATAAGCATTTTAAAATATTTTAGTTACACCCCAGCACTTGAAAGTTGTTTAAAAATAGCATTTTAATGATATATTAGTATAAAAAAGATGAGGTAAAGTACATTTTTTTGGAGAATAATGCCTTAATCACAGGATAGCTAAAACTTAAGGAATTCAACTGCTGTGATACAAAACGATAAAAAGTGAAGAAGCACATTTTGAAGAGTGAGAAATCACTGGTTTGTATTCACAGTTATTATGTTTCAGATCCCAATGTGATACATAGGTGGACAGAGCTCAGGGATGAGTACAAGGGTGAAGATGTGCTCTGGATGTTTATAAGAATATAGATAACATCTGTAGCCATGAGACCAGAGAACATTTAGGAAAAGATTAGAAAATAATAAGAGCAAACAAAACTAGACCCCAGGAATGAGCTCTAAATTATTCTAACTTTCAGAAGACAGAGGAAAAACTATCAAAGGAGACTGAAAAAAATACAGAATAAGAGTATTGGCCATGTTTAATCTTAAAGGGACCTAACATAAGAGCATTAGAAGTAATAAAAATATAGTCTGAGTCTTGAATGTCAGAAACTAAAGGAGAATTGAGAGGATGGGGGGTGTGTAAATACTTTTGACTGGCCATCTGTAAGGACAGAAAATGGAAACATGTCTATTATTTAAAACTTGAAATGAAGAGAGTTTTGTCTTTTAATTATACACGTAATAGATTACCTGATCACTTGACATCTGATTATTCATCAATTTGCTCGAGCAGGCACCAGTAACATTTCCATTTGACCCTATCACATGCCAGTGTAGTCTAATGACATCTGTTTGCTTCAGGAATATGAAGAGCATCAAAAGATTCATTCAGGGTCTTGACGAAGAAGTCTGACCATCTTCTAGGTGAGTGGCCACGTGATCTTTTGACATCCCGTGGGATCGGTTGTCTCCAAATCGCATTGCATGTCCAGCCTATCTGATTTTTGATGCCTTAGGCAAAGGTGACAGCGTCCCTGACTCTGGATCGTCAACGGAGGTTGGAACTCTGTGGATTCCTTCTTTCACTTGAGTGAGGCATGATATTCCAAGCATAGCTCTCTTGATTCCTCTTTGGGAGACCCAAATAACATTCTCATCCTGCTTTCATAGGGCCCAGGTCTCTAAGGCATATGTTAATGTAGGGAGAATGGTGGAGTCAAAGAGATGTGCCCGAGCCAGACGTTCTTTGTCCTTTTAGCTATTTCTACAATGCTCTTGAAGGCATTCCATGCCGCTCTCTTCCTCCTGAGCAGCTTAGGTTTAAGGTCATTCATCATGTTGACTTCTCAACCTAGGTACATATAACTGCTACATTCAGAGATGTTTGTTCTATTGAGAATGAAAACAGCCTCTGGAACTAGTTCATTTTTCATGAACATTGTTTTTTTGCGATTCAGCTGCAGAGCTAACTTTCCACATTCTTGGTCGATAATTGATATTCCTGTAAATTTCCTTTTGTTAGGCAAAGAACATTGTAGCATTGTGCTATAGCATTACATGTGTTATAAATATTTCAACAAAAGTCATAATATGTATGTAATATATTAAATATTTCATTTCTAAAGTAGTAGGGAAGAAAATTCCCAATAATATGCTTTATTACTGGTACTAGTAGACAAATCCAGCCTACTTGAGGTCTTGCATTTATTGGTTAGATAATCTCCACTACTGAAAAGTTAGTCATAGTCTCTCTACCATACCCCTCTGTTGTGTACTTATATTGCAGACAGGAAACACATTTTTGAGTCTATTATTATCTTATCTGACTCCCTTTATCTAATGAAATATGAGTAAAAATGAGGCATGCAATTTCCAAGCAGACCCATTAAGAAAGATTAGGTGGCTCTGTCATGACTCTTTGGCCCTGACACTAATTTAATGTGTAGACAGGGACTACTGCATTAACTTGTGCTCAAGAGGAAATGAAAACCAACCCAAGATAGATGTGTAACATAAGAGTAGGGTGAGCTAGTGAAATAAAACTTATTTCAATACTGTTGATCTTTCCATATTGATTTAAATTTAATAATGTGTAATCATAGTGCAGCCACTTCCTATAGGGAAAAAGTAAGTGGTAACAGGATACAGAAAAAAATCTGTAGATATATAGAGACATTTTGATTATAGACAGCATAAAAAAGAGGAAAAGTGTGAGTTTTTAAGTGGAATAATAAAATATTAAATCTCAAATTTCACAGTAGATGCATGCCATAGTTTTGTGGGTAAGCCAATACAAGTTAATATAAGAATAAGTGCCCTTATTCTTAAGGGCACTCTTAGCATCATACAAAGAACATAATAACTTTTTCCTTAACCACTGTCTATGTTTGTTTGGTCTATTGCCACTTGGTCACCTAATACTAAGAATGAGGTTTTTTAAAAATGTAGAATTAAAAAAATTTTTCTTATTACATAATATAATTATATGAGCATTCACTGTATAAATTAGGGTGATTAATAACTAGTTTTTAGGTGAGCAAAGATTCTTTCAGATCGTTATTTTTTTGTAAGACCACTGCTTACAAATAATGGATTATAGTCATTGAATCTGAACTATATTTTAGAGCAAGAAAATTGAATGGAGGCTTATACTTCTTGATAATTTGTCTTTTTTTAAATACAAATATTTTACACTAAAATATCTTAAAGGAAAATCAGCATCTATTCAAAAGTTATATAACTGCCCGAAAAATGTTGCTGTATGATCTGCTTTCTTTGATCTAAGATCCAATATTTTCCTAAAATGTGACTCACTGAAGCAGTTTTTAGAGTCCCAGCTTTCTTCCCCATCAATGACTTTTCTATCATACTCACTCAGATGCCAAGCTATTATATATTATATGATGTCATTTGTAGTTTATGCTTAACCACTTATTAGAAAATCAAGGTATGTGCTATCCAATTTGCACTTTTTCCCTAGCATAATATAGCCACATTTGGGGGATCTGGGCATCATATTTTCTGTTCCTCTCATTTACCCGTTGCCTAGTCAGTGGATTAACACAAGAATAGGGCCTCCTGATCTACTGAGCCCTGCTTAAGGTTACTCCCCATTAGCTTAATAAAAATACTGAGCTGCCACAGCTGCGCAGCTTGGCCTCATGGTGAGCAGCCCTATGGAGGTCCTGGGGGAAAAGCAAAAGGTTGTGTCCTACATAGCTCCTAGGGCCTGTTCGCCATGCAGGCAGCTGTGACTGCTGGACTCGGAGTAAGGATTGTGGTCCTCCACCCAGCCCCCAGCCTCCTGGCTCAGTGGGTGTGACCCTGAGCTCCAGCCACCACAGCCAACGGCTGCAAGACAGAGACTCCAGATCCATGGCTGTGCAGGCGTGCAGCAGCTCAGCCGAAGTGGTTTAATCTTTAATTCAATGTATTTTAGCACCAGATCCTTTCAGGATCTCTCTCATTTGTACACTTCAACAATAATTCTGTTTCCATCAAACTGGAGAGGTTATGGGGAATGAGGAATTATGATGTCACACTAGAACTCACTATTAAATAATCAAATAGAGACATCATACATTATTAGTATCCATAGGACAAGCCATAAAGTGCAATAGAAGAGAGATTGAGAAATAAAGGGACATAGATAAAGAGATAGAGAAGTAAAATATGCCTGCAATAGGCAGGGTTTGGGTGGGTGTGTTTGGGAATTGGGTGGTGGAAATTGGCACTGGTGGAGGGATAGGTTCTGGAATACTGTATTGTAGAGTCCCAATTATGAACACCCTTGTAATTCTATATCTCACATGGTATAATAAAAATTAAAAAAAAATGAAAGATAGAGAGAGAGAAAAAGAGAGACAGAGAGAGACAGAGAGAGAAAGGGAGCAAAATAAAAGTGCCTGCTATAGATCTGGGAGAGAGGGAATGTGGGGACATTGGTGGTGGGAATGGGGCACTGGTGAAGGGATGGGTGCTGGAACAATATATGACTGAGACCCAATTATGAGCATCTTTGTAATGTTGTTCTCATGATGGTATAATAAAAATTAAAAAAAAAATAAAAATACTGATCTGATATATTTTTTGTGGACTACTAGAGATTTCCAGAGAAATTAGAAACTTGAAGAAGAAAATACACACACACACACAAACACAATTTCTTTATCAAGCTAAGAATGCTTATAACATTTAGATGTTTTTGAAGAACTGATGGTGTGTATATAAACTGCATGCTGGGATAATTCATGCCAAAAAAACCACCAAAAGCAGAGCTTCTTTATAAGACAAAATATTCAGAAAATTCACTTGTTAGCAATGCTTTAATCTACTACAATTGCATTAATATTGTGTAATTATCTGCATATATTTATAAATAAATAGATCAGGTTTAGTGCAATGAAGTTGGCAAATGATGTTTCTCTAGGGATATTCAGTGATGTTTTTCAATAGCTGCCATATACAGTTGTGAAATGACATACTGTGTAAATATTCCCATCTGAAGAGAGGAAGAGGGGGCTGATCACACAGATGATTGGCAGGAGCTGTTTTACCAAGGGTGCACATCTTTGAATATTCAAGAGGTTGCTTTCTAGCTAATATAAATATTTATTATATTCTTTAAATTTAGTTGTCTGAACTTTTTTTAAGTTAAGGCAAAATAGTTCATTGCATGAATCAGAATCAAGATAGTCCAGTGGAATAAAAATTAAGTATTAAGTCTTTAAGTTGTTGTTTCAAGCAATGATTTTTCCAGATTACTGTTTTTTTTTAGTCGTTCTCATCTCTTAACAACTGGAATTTTCCTATTAGATTGTCGGGAGTCACTGGGATCACCAACAGTATCAGGACAGAAGTTCTTTTCTACTTCTGAGACTGCTGGGGAACAGATAAAAACTCATGAGTCTGGAACATTTCCAAAAGATTTTTAATAGTACAAAAGCTCTACCACTGCAATCCAATATAATGAAAGAACTCTAGCTCTAGTCAGAACTTAGACCATACAAGAGAGCTCACATCTCCTTCCAAAGAGAATTCCACCAGGAGTACCACCAAAGAGGAGTCCTACCACAGAGGAGTCGTACCAAAGAAGATCCTACCACAAAGGAGTCCCACCAAAGAAAGACCTACCAGAAAGGAGTCCCACCAGAGACAGAGCAGTACCACAAGTTAGTCCCCTTAAATACACAAAAATAATCCTAACTTCATCATTGTTACTGTTACTGTAGAACACGATATTACTTCATTTTGTTCCTGAAGCGAGCAGATGCCCTAGGGCTACACTAGCACTTGTGACAGGACATATGGAGATGTTACTGGTGCCCGCTCCAGCAAATCGATGATCAATGGGAAGACAAGTGACAAGTGACAATCCTAACTTCAGGGAGGGTTCTGTCAACAAAGAACCCTAAATGCTTCTAGATAGAAGAGTGTAGATGGATAGTGCCACTCCCTACTACAGGTCTAAACAAAGGATTGCCCAAAGATTAATCCCTTCTTTAGAGACTATCCCTTATGTAAAACACTGGAGAGAGAGGGGGCTGGTATAAAAAATACATCTTAATTTCATGGGCTTCATGTAATCTAGATGGTACTCACAAGGTCCTTCTTATTTATTATCTGCACCAGGTGATTCTGAGTATCTTGCTTTCTGTATACTGAAAGGGTCACACTCGCCTGCTTGAGGGCAAACTGATATGATCCTTCCTATAATCTTAAACAATAGTTTCAACGTAGTCAGGGTGGTAGTCTCCTGGTAAATTCTAACTGCCCCACGCTGGGTCCAGTGTGTATAAAGAAGAGCTATGCACAATCTAAATAACATAGAAGTCTTAGTAGATGTATAATAATAAGTCAGAAGTTACTCATTCAGAGTCAGGGTGACTTCTGTAACTGCCACACCCTCTATCAGTGTCTACTAGAACAGAGATCTCATTAGTATGAACCCTGGTTTAACAACATGTAAATAGATTAAGCTGTGAGTGGATGAAACAGCAAAGCTCCCAATCTAGCTAGGACTGTCATCCAACATTAGATAATACTGGTATGGTCCCCGGAACTGCCCCGGAGCGACCAGCCATAGCATGCAGAGCCTCAGACGCAATGGGAAGAGCTGGCCCTCAGGTCTCCCCGAGCCCAGCTGACCATGAGGCTCCCTAAGTCATGCGGCCTCTTATGGCTGTGCGGTCCATCAAACTACTGGAACCAATCATGTCCTATAATATACTACATTCCACGATATGTAGGAAAGGTAGGCAGGAGGAAGAGATAGAGAGAAAGAGAGAAAGGAGATACAGAACCTGCCATGGAGGTGGGCCCGGGGAGAGTGAGAGAGGTGGGGATACTGGTGATGGGAGATGTGCACAGGTGGAGGGATGGGTGTTGCAACACTGTAGAACCAAAACTCAAACATGGGCATCTTGTAATTGTATGTCTAAAGGTGGTATTATAAAATAATAATAATAAAATACTGGTATGGAATGCTCTAACCTAAAATCACAGTAAGATACTCAATTACAAAGTTACTCATGATTGCATTTCAGTCATACAATGTTCCAACACTCTTTCCTTCACCAGTGTAGTATATTTCCCACCATTGATGTCTCCAGTTTCCCTCCCAAAACTCTGCCCCCCAGTCTACTTCTATAGTAGGCACTCTCTCTCCCTCTCTCTCTCTCTATCACTCCCCCTTGTTGGGGAACCACTGGGTCCCCAGCAGTATCAGGACAGAAGTTCTCTTCTACCTCTGAGGCTGCCAGGGAATGGATGAAAACTCACGCCAGTTCCAAAAAGGCTTTTAATAGTACAGAAGCTCTACCACCACAATCCAATATTATGAAAGAACTCTAGCTCTGGTCCATACATGAGAGTTCAAGTCTTCCACCAAAGAGAGAGGATCTCACCCGAGAGGAGTCCTACCCAAAAGAAGGGGAGGGCAGAGTGCCTCAAGTCGGTCCCCTTATATACACCAAAGTATATAAGGGAGGAGGGTCCTGTCAACAAAGAACACTAAACAGCTTGTAGAAGGGTTGTGCCACACCCTATTATAGGTATAAACTAAGGGTTACCAAGGGCTAATCCCTTCTTCTGAGATTATCTCTTATGTAAAACACTGAAGAGAGAGAACTGGTATAAAATAATACATCTTAATTTCATGGGCTTCATGTAATCTAGATGGTACCCACAAGGTCCTTCTTATTTATTATCTGCACCAGGGTTATTCTGAGTATCTTGTTCTCTGTATACTAAAAAGGTCAAACTCACCTGCACGAGGGCAAACTAGTATATTCCTTCCTATAATCTTAAATGAAGATTCATGAGGCAGTTGGGAGGCATGGCGGGTTCTAGCCCTGGCCCACCACCTCGGCAGAGCCTCACAACAAGCCAGGCCACCCCTCCTCACTCCACGGGCGCCGCCATTTTCCACTTTTGGACTTCCGTCTCGTCAGAACTCCACCCAGCAGACCAGCCCATCACAGCCCGAATCACCGACACCCACCCTGCAGCTTTTTCCTCAATCCGGCCCAGGTATGCTGGTCCAGAGACTCTCAGACATGGGGCAGAGCTGTTCCTTGCTCTCCCTGTGCACAGCCGTTCATGAGGCAGTCGGGAGGCATGGCGGGTTCTAGCCCTGGCCCACCTCCTCGGCAGAGCCTCACAACAAGCCAGGCCACCCCCTCCTCACTCCACGGGCGCTGCCATTTTCCACTTTTGGACTTCCCTCTCGTCAGAACTCCACCCAGCAGACCAGCCCATCACAGCCCGGCTCACGCGCCGCCGCGCGCCGCGGTTCATCAATAAATGCTTTATTTGAAGGTGTTTAAAAGAGTTTGCCTCCCGCTCGGCAAGCCTGGGAAGCTTCTCGTGTTGTATATGATATGCCAAATTCCAGTAACAATTATATTAGATCATTCCCATGACCTAATATAATGGTTTGAGGCTCTTTGTGTTCCTGTAGCAAGCCGATGCCCCTGGCTCTACTGGCATGAGACAGGACATATGGAGATATTACTGGTGCCCGCTCTAGCAAATAGATGATCAACGGGAAGATCGTGATCGTGATCGTGATCGTGATCGTAATCTTAAATGATAGTCTCAATGTAGCCAGAGTAGTAGTTTCCTGGTAAATTCTAACTGTCCCATGCTTGGTGCAGTAGGTTTAAATAGGAGTTGTGCTCAATCTAGAAAACATAGAAGTCTTAGTTGATGTATAATAAGTCAGAAGTTATTCAGAATCAAGGTGACTTCTGTAACTGCCACTCCCTCTATCAGTGTTTACATAGAAGATCTCATTAGCATGAACCTTGGCTTAAGAACATGTAAATAGATGAAGCGTGAGCAAAGCTCCCTGCTAGCTAAGGCTGTCATCCAACCCTGCTCTTCTTTTGGGCATTATGTTTGTAATATAGTTTCTGAAATCTTCTCTTACCCTCTTTTAGCACTCAGTCTAATACTTATAAAGCATGTATCATTTTCTCTGTATATGAAGTGACAAAAATTGAGGCAAGTCATGATTTTAATTTCTTACTTGAAGATACTTTTATAGCACTGGAATATAACAAACTGTCATTATGTCATAATCAGCTAATAACTTTCACACCTACTTTGCTTCGTTGCAAAAATTATTAATGAGTGAGTGTCCAGAAAATAAGACCAATGTTATGAGAAATATGAAGCAATGCAAATACAGGATTACATTCATTTGGTTTGGAAAGTTTCTTCAGATTACTACCATACTAAACCTGAATATGAAAGACTACATATAAGGATGTGTCACCTCTCTCCATTTTCCAATACTGTATTTTCTGCCTTAGGTTGAGTGGAATTGCATTTCAAATGTTCCTACATATTGTGTGTGCTCGTCTTCTTTTGTTGATTGTAACTTCTGCCTTTTGCTCAGCTTCCTTTTACTCAAACATAGAAAATCCTTTTTCTTTTCTTCTCTACAAAGGTCACTGATTTGGCCTCCACGATTTCTAATTAACAAGCTTCTCCCAAAAAGCTATCCTTGAGATATTTCAGTATTTGTTCTTGAGTGGTTAAACTTAATTCCTAATTTTAAAATTTCCTTAAGAATTGAGCATCTCTTAAAGAGATTAATTAGCTGTGTAACTATAAACTTGCTGATTAGCTTAAGTGTGTTGACTGAAAATTACATGTAAACATTAGATTAAAAAACTTTCAGAATACCTCTCTTGAAAAAAAATTACTTTGTGAAATATTTGGATGCTAGCAAGTAAGCTCTATTTATGTGAAGAAATAGTCTGGATAGAATGTTCGAAATATCCTATTATTATTCCTTGCATTCATATTCTGTGGATTTTTAAAATTCATTTGTAAAAAAAATATGAAGCAAGTTTAAAGAGTTGAGCTATACTTTGGAACAGATACAGATCTCAAGTGATCTCATTTTAGTACTTCTTTACAGTACTACTTTATGATCTCATATGTCATTTTTAACTGATAGGTAAACTTAATTGGACTGAGGGGTGTTAAAATTAAACATTTTGGGGGTGTTTCTGTGAGTGTTCTTTCCATGAAAATTAGTATTTGATTTTTGGGCAGTGGGGCACACCCTCAGTTTTATTCCTGAGATCATACGTAATTCCAGGGATTGAACAGTACTAGGCCACATGCAAACCAAATTCAATATCTCTGGCCCCATAAATTAGTAATTGAATTAGTAGACTGTGTAAGTACAGGTCCTTTCCAGTGGGGACCTCTGTCCTTCAGTTTGTGAAGGGTGTGAATAGAACAAAAAAAGCTGGAGAAAAGAGGAACTTAAACCTTTTATTTTTTCCTGCTTTAACAGTTCTAGCTATCCCTGTACTGAGACATCATTAACCTCCTGAATTGTAAGAACTTTAGACTGATGTTGTATCATATTACTGATATCCCCTTTTCCAGTTTGCAGATAGCAAATCATGGGATTTCATAGACTCTCTTCTCAATCTCATTTCTCTCAATTTATATGCCTTTTATGTCAATGTACTCTAATGGTTGTTTCTCTAGGTCTGTTAGCATAAAGTCATGACTGATTAAAAAAAGCCTTTCTCACTTGAGTCTGCTTAAGTTAAAGAGCTTCTCTTCCAAATACAAGGCAGAAATTTCTGTATTTCAAATTCAGTTCATTAGACTATTGTGAAATTTGAATTTGAGGGAATGATTCAAATAATTACTGGTGATAACTGTTAATTATTTGAATCACTCCATCAAATTCAAATAATTATGTAAAGAAATAATTCAGATAATTATTTAAAGAAAGCCTTTTATTCTGTTGAACCGAAGAGGACATCGAAGCCCTAGCCAAACAGGCATTCAAACCCAATACATCAAGATCCTTCGTGAGCTGTATTACAGATTCACTACCAGGATCTCACTTTTCTACAAGGAAGTGATCATTGATGTCAAAAGAGGGATTTGGCAGGGTTATACCATTTCACCAAAACTCTTCAGCGCCACCCTCGAGAACATCATGCAACAATTAGAATGGAAAAGGAATGGGAGTGAAGATAGACGGTCGGCAACTACACCACCTCCGCTTCGCTGATGACATTGTTCTAATCACAGCAAACTTTAGCCAAGAGGCACAAATGCTGGCTGACTTTGACCGAGAACGTGGAAAGATAGGTCTACAGCTGAATCTAAAGAAAACAATGTTCATGAAAAATGAACTAGTTCCAGAGGCCCCATTCACTCTCAATGGAATAAACATCTCTGAATGTGGCAGTTATGTGTACCTAGGTCAAGAAGTCAACATGATGAATGACCTAAAACCTGAGCTGTGCATGAGGAAGAGAGCGGCATGGAATGCTTTCAAGAGCATCAAAAAAATAGCTAAAAGGACAAAGAACCTCTGACTCTGGGCACATCTCTTTGACTTCACCATTCTCCCTGCATTAACATACGCCTCAGAGACCTGGTCCCTATGAAAGCAGGATGAGAATGCTATTCGGGTCTCCCAGAGAGGAATCCAGATAGCTATGCTTGAAATACCACACCTCACTCAAGTGAAAGAAGAAATCCACAGAGTTCCAACCTCCATTGATGATCCAGAGTCAGAATTACTATCTCCTTTGCCAAGGCATCAAAAATCAGATAGGCTGGACATATAATACATTTTGGAGAAGATGCTGGACTAGAGCCGTTACCGACTGGATCCCACAGGACGTCAAAATATCACATGGCTGCCCACCTACGTGTTGGTCAGACTTCTTTGTCAAGACCCTGAAGAAATGGTTTGAATGCCTGAAGCAAACAGATGCCATTGGGCTACACTGGCATGTGACAGGGTCAAATTAAATGTTACTGGCACCCGCTCTAGCAAATTGATGAATAATGGAATGTCAAGTGATAAAGTGATTCAAATAATTAAGCAAGTTTCTGATGGTCTTCCCAAATTATAATGTAAATGAGCATCTGAGTTGGCTACCATTACTCATGGCTTATGGCAAGGTAGCATTCCAGAACAATACTGCTTGAGGAACAATCTTTTTTTTTGATACCCACTTCATTTTATTTTATTTTTTTTTGGCAAATTTATTATGATTTTTTTTCTTTTCCCAAATTTTATCACACCACTTTTAGACATAAAATTGCAAGATGCTTATGTTGGTTTTGGTTTCACAGTGTTCCAACACCCATCCCTCCACCCGAATCTATCTCCCATCGCCAATGTCCCCACCTCCCTCCCCCTCCCACACCTCAACTTCTTGGCGGGTTCTGCATGTCTTTTCTCTCCTCTCTATCTCTCCCTCCTGTCAAACTTTCCTACACATCGTAGAACGCAGTACATCAAAGGACATAACTATTTCTACTAGTTTGATGGACCGCACGTCCGGACAGACTTAGGGGCCTCATGGTCAGCATCTGGACAGCGAAGGTGGCTGCTAGTGTGGTGGGCAAGTCTCATCCGGCTGCTTCCGGGACCCCCCAGAGGCGATGGGCCCACTCCCAAAACCCATCTGTCCTTCTGGGAGCCCCATGGTCAGCTGAGCCTGAGGAGGCAGAGTTCCAGCTTCCCCAGACGCCTTTGAGACTGCATGCTATGGCTGGTCGTCCTAGGGCAGCTCCTGGGTGGGACCACCAGGGTTGACAAAATGGAGGGGGGAAGGGCCGACCCCTGACTCCATCTGACGAATTCCCAGTGATTCCCGCTTCTGGGAGCTGACTACCTGGGCTCGAACTAGTTTTGCTCTGTTAATCTGGTCTTGAGGTAGCATCCCAGCATCCGGATAGCTAAGGTGGCAGCTAATGTGGTGGGTAAGTCTCATCCAACTGCTTCCGGGACCCCCAAAAGTGATGGGCCCATGGTCAGCTGAGCCTGGGGAGGTGGAGTTCCAGCTTCCCAGCCGCCTTTGAGACTGCATGCTATGGCTGGTTGCCCCAGGGAAGCTCCTGGGTGAGGCCACCAGGCTCAACAAAATGGATGGGGAAGGGCCGACCTCTGACTCCATCTGACGAATTCCCAGTGATTCCCGCTTCTGGGAGCCACCTACTTGGGCTCGAACTGGTTGTGCTCCTTGAGGCACAATCTTGTTGATTCTTTTTCTACCAACTTCTGTCAAAGTTTATCTGAAGCTCTCAACATTCCTACCAAAATCGTTCTTTCACCAACATTTTTCCAAAGAGTAATGTTTCAGTACACTGTTGCCCAGAGCCTCTCTGCACCTTGCCTGGAGTTACCTCATGCAGGCCACTTTGTAGATAAGGGGCAAGAAAACAGTTTGAATATGTGACTCTATGTGGCAGTATATTTTACCATGTATTCTATGTTAGCTGATACAAATATTTTTTCACATGCTTCCACAATCATATTGAGACTAGATAGATCTTAGTATATTTATTTGGCTATGTTGGATCTCTAAGTAATTAGACCAGAGAGAAATGCTGTTTGCCTCCAAGCAACAAGTGTGGCTTTTGAATAAGTCTAAAAGCTAATGTACAAAATAACTATTAAGTAAAGATGAGAATCTTGTGAAGGCTTGGAGAAATATATACCTGGCTGTAGAATATCTATTGTTGCGGATGCATGACCTTCCCATGATCTACATAGGACCTGGTGGTAAACCAATGCAGGGCCTGCAGTCTTGGCTTGGTCAGTATTAACATTTGAATGGGACTAGGTGAAGTCCTGGGAGAAGTAACCTGTTGGGGGTTGACCCTAACTGTTTTCTGCTTATGTATGTCAGTCCAGGCTGAAAAGTTATAAAAGTTGTAGCCTGCTTTCTTCTGTGACTTTTTGCCTTTTTCTTCCTCTCTCCCTCTTCCTCCCTTCTGCCTCTGTTCTTTTTCTCTCCTTCTCATCTCTGTTGGGCCTTAATATTTTTATTATACCACAGTGAGATATACAATTACAAAGATGTTCATATTTGGGTTACATCTTATAGTGTTCCAGCAACCCTCCCTCCACCAGTGCCCATTTCTACCACCAACGTCCCTGATTCCCTAGCCTGCTTCTATGGCAGATTATTATCTCTTTCTCTTTCTCTATCTCTCTCTCTTCCTTCTCTTACACATTGTGGATCGCAATACATACATTTAGAGGTCATTATGTGTATCTTACTGCCTGTATTTAATGCTCAGTTTTAGGTTGGTACTAGCACTTTCGACAATTATTAGCACTCTGTTCCCTTCTCTGTTTTACCTAACCTCTGACTCCCACACGATTGTATAATTTTCACCTTTTATAAGACCTCCTGATCCATGTTTCGCATGACCTTGAATACTGGTATCATAATAGGTGTATATATCTATGTCATGCAAATAAATTTAGTCATTTTCTATCTGTCATTTTTCCTTCTGGCTAATTTCACTCAACATGATCCTCTCCATGTTCATCCATTTATAGGCAAATTTCATGACTTCATTTTTCCTAACAGCTGCATAGTATTCTATTGTGTAGATGTACCACGGTTTCTTTATCTAGTCATCAGTTCTCAGGCACTTTGGTTGTTTCCAGATTCTGGCTATTGTGAATAGTGGGTAGCAGCCATCTTGGCTAATGATTTGAAACCTACACATGGCTGGAGCTCAGCCAGTAACCTAAAGTCTGAGGTTTTCCTGTTATTGGATTGTATACCCAAACAAGTGTGAGTAAAGCCTTTTTGAAATGTTGAATCTTTCTCTGTCCGCAGGCCACTGACCCCCTGGAAAATAATGCGATCCCTATACCCTGCTCCTGCATTTGGTCAGGGCATCCCTGCATACCTGACAAGTAAACTTCCAAGAATTTCATTTGTTGATAGTCTTATATTCAGAGTTACATGAACACTTCCAACTGAACAATTATTTTCTTGTAGTGAAACAAGAGTTTATACTGAGCAAAATTTCCTTAGAAAGACATGGAAGTGTTAACCCTTCAGGGTCTATATTGCAGTCCAGAATGCAAAGAAGGAGAGATATAGAGAGATCCTACCAGAGACAGATTGTGTGGGGGAGGGGAGAGAGGGAGAGTAAACAAGGCACTTTGGTGTTGGGAAATGTGTACCGGTGGAGGGATGCGTGCTGGGGCCCTTTATGACTGAAACCCAATCATGGACAGCTTTGTAATGATCTTTTGCTCAGTGATTCCATAAATAAATAGATAAATAAATAAACAAACAAATAAATATAAAGGCATGAGGAGAGAGAAAGAAAGGGGAATGTTCAAGAGTGAATGCAGGATAGAGAGAGCAAGTCTGATGAGCCTTTTCTTAAAACACTAGAGGATAGAACTAGAGGACTTTGGATTTCATTTAAATTTGGCTCTATTCTTTCCTGCCATGTCACACCCAGCATGCTCAAAGGCTACTCCTTATTCTGTGCTAAGGAGGGGAAATAGGATCTGTTGTTGCAGGTGCTCTGGTAAATACACAGTGATCATTTGTTTGTTTGCAGAATACACATATCTTTGTAATGACCTAAAAGAAATAAAGTGTTTTTAAAAAAAGAGTTTATGAATGTTCTGATCATAATATGAAATAAAAATATCCAAAATTTCATTTTGTATCCTTAATTGAGATTTTTAAAATCTTAAAATTACATTTTACTTTTTATCTTAATTGATTGAAGTTCTGTGAGTCACAGCACTGTTAATAATTTATGT
>JAJIBD010001170.1:35000-78845 GCA_021461705.1 Cryptotis parvus | reverse complement strand
GATTATGATAATTTTCTCATATGTCTTTTGGCCATTTGAATTTCTTCTTTGTCAAAGTTTCTGTTCATTTCATCTCCCCCTTTTTATAGGGTTGGTTGTTTTTCTTCTTGTAAAGTTCTATCAGTGCCTGATAGATCCTGGATATTATCACTTATAAGATGGGTGAATATTCTTTCCCACTCTGTGGAGCATCTTTGTATGTTGTTGCCATTTCTTTGGAGGAGAATTAGTTTTTTAGTTTCATGTAGTGCCATACTTATTTTTTTTGCTTCCAATTTCTTTGTTAGTGGATATTATACTAGAAAACCCTAAACTCTCTACCAAAAAGCTCCTAGAAATAATTGATACCAGTAATAGAGTGTCATGGTACAAAATCAATACCCAAAGTCAATGGCTTTCCTAAATACAAATAGGAAAGAGGGAGAAGAGGAGAAAAGGATATTTAAAAATGATTCCAGGGGCGGAGCGATAGCCCAGCCGGGTAGGGCGTTTGCCTTGCACGCGGCCGGCCCATGCCGGCCAGGGTTCGATCCCCGGCATCCCATATGGTCCCCGAGCACTGCCAGGAGTAATTCCTGAGTGCAGAGCCAGGAGTAACCCCTGAGCATCGCCGGGTGTGACCCAAAAAAGCAAAAAAAAAAAAAAAGATTCCATTCACAATTTTGCCACAGAAAACCAAATACCTAGGAATCAGTTTAACTAAGAATGTTAAGAACCTGTACAAAGAAAACTGTAAAACACTGCTTCAAGAAATAAAAGAGGAAACCAGGAAATGGAGACACATTCCTTGCTCATGGACTGTGAGAATTAACATTGTCACAATGGTAATGCTCCCTAGAGCTTTATACAGATTCAATGCACATCCTATAAGGATACCCATGACAGTCTTCAAAGAAATTGACCAAACATTCTTGAAATGTGTATGGAATAATAAATCTCCACAGATAGCTAATGCAATCTTTGGGAAAAATAAGATGGGAAGTATCACATTTCCCAACTTTAAACTTTACTACAAATCAGTAGTAATTAAAATGGCATGGTTTTGGAGTAAAAACAGATTGTGGAACTATGGAATAGAGTTAAATATCCTGACACCCATCCTCAAATTCATGATCATGTAATCTTTAATAAAAAAAGCAAAAAGTACAAAATTGTGGAAAGAAAGTCTCCTCAACAAGTAGTTCTGGAAAACTAGGCAGCTATATGTAAAAAATTGAATTTAGACCTCTAACACCATGCAAAAGAAAGTCAGATCAAAATGTATTGAAGATCTCAATATCAGACCTGAATCCATAATGTATATTGAAGAAAATATAGGAAGAGTCCTCCACGACATTGAAGCTAAAGGCATCTTCAAAAACATTGAATCATAAGAGCAAATTCTTACATAACAAACAGCATCATCAGAGAGAAAAGAGAGGAATATAGGACAGGTAAAGTTTGACACCAATCATGTGCATACCCAAACACCAATGAGACTTTCCGAGGGTCATCCTCCATGGCCTAAAAGAAAATACTAAAGTAAAAGATTACTTTGTTCTTTGTTGCCTACATTTGTTCAAAGTAATTGTTCAAAGTCTAATCAGGATGTGTCAGCCCCGGCTTTTTACTTCTTACCTTTCCCGTATTTACATTTACAGCCCAGCTGCAAATTATCTTCTTCTGCCAATATTTTTTTCTGAGTTCCAATACGTTGGTGTGGCTAATTTCTGATTTTGATTTTCATATGCAATATAATTTAACAGATGAAATAATGTTCTATCACTCAAATCAGCTTCACATGAAAAGACCCTGCTAGAGGCACAAGGCTTTGATCCAAATCTAAGAGACTCTAATAAAGAGAACTTCAGGTGATATGGTAATCCTTTAGGGAAAACATAATAAATTATTTCAAGAAGGCAGTTTTATATCTCATCAGTAAAAAATCTATGAAAAGTAAAGGGGTATGAAAGAATTTACATCTTTCTGTGATGTTAAAG
Organism: Cryptotis parvus; assembly: GCA_021461705.1. Classification (NCBI taxonomy): domain Eukaryota; kingdom Metazoa; phylum Chordata; class Mammalia; order Eulipotyphla; family Soricidae; genus Cryptotis; species Cryptotis parvus. Next base: position 76,866 of record JAJIBD010001170.1, on the reverse strand, counting down.
TGGACTATAGCATCTGTTAAGCCCCAAATCTGTCCAAAGCTATTTACATGAAAGGTATCTTTGAGGTAAATTGGAGAGAAGAATAAATTATTAATGCATTTCTTATGCTATTTAAGGAAAATAAGTCAGGTCTAAGATCAGCTCTTTAGAACAGTCACACATGCAAACACACACACAAACACACTTTAACCTTCTAATAAGAATCTTTGGGGAGAATTTAGATTTTTAAAAAAGAGAGCTATTAGAAAAACTTTTGGAATGAAATGACAGTTCGTTTATCTTTTGTAGTACCCCAAGTTTTTCCTCAAAAAACTAATCGTTTTGAGATATTTCTATGACCATTGATAGATTTTACAAGTCAACCTGTTAACAAAATTCCCATTAAGATTAAGGGACAGAGGAATTGTGCACAGCCCAAGACACAGAACCCCCTATGTTTCTTATTTAATTTTATAAATTTTTTTTTTGCTTTTTTGGGTCACACCCGGCAATGCTTAGGGGTTTCTCCTGCCTCTGCACTCAGGAATTACTCCTGGCGGTGCTCGAGGGACCATATGGGATGCTGGGTATCTAACCCAGGCTGGCACAGGCCAGCTGAGTGCAATGCAAACACCCTACCTGCTGGACTATCGCTCCTGCCCCGAGGCCTGCCCATTTGTAATAACTGTTCTTATCAGTTCACCCTTGTTTTATCCCCACCCATCACTGGATGAAGCTTGGGAGACCCCGTATGATGGCTCAGAGGCGTGGGAAACACGAGTGCTTCATAGTCTGAGCAGCGCTATGTCTTCCAGCTCTTGCTCTGTGCAACCCAACTGATGGGAATCACAGAAAAGAAACACCTAGTCTTCTGAGCTCTACACAAACACACACATACAGAGAGAGAGAGAGAGAGAGAGAGAGAGAGAGAGAGAGAGAGAGAGAGAGAGTAAATTAACAGTAAAATGCCAGGGAATATGGCTCAAAGCCTTGGAGATTCAGCTTCAATTTCTAATTCCACCTGGTATACCAAGAACTACAAGTGACCCATGAGCAAAACCAGGTGTGGTTTCTCACGCACCTAGTGCCCCCGAAATAAATTAGCGGCATATGAGTTTAATGGAGGAGAGCAAATACCCCAAGCTATTAAGGTATTTCATTTTGTCTACGTGTATAACCAAATGCTTGGCGAAGATCATTAGGTGCAAATTAAAACAATGAAAAATGTCTTGTGCGGCACCACCAATAGCAGTGTTCGGGTCTTAGCCTGTCTCTGTCCTCAGTGATCAGTCCTGATATAGTGGGGAACTGTTATGCAGTGCTGGGGATTGAAATTGTGTCAATCACATGCACCTAAGATGGCCCTGTGCACTATGCTATCTCTCAACCTCACATGATATTTTTCTTTTTTATTGATTGAAGTTTATTACTGTTAATGATAGCTTCTGCTGTGTCTGGCTATAGAAGAGAATTCATTTTGAGAATAGATTCTTGTACTTGCCAATTCTGGTCAGCAATATTCTTAGTAAAAAGACTTACTTTACTGAAACTTTTCATGGTTTTGGAGTCTGGGGAGCTTTTATTTTGTGAACTGAAATATTCTATTTCTTCTAAAATCATTCCATTTTAGTCAGTATTTTTTACTTATAAAGATCAAAGTAAAGAAAGCTATATCAAAATAGCTCTACTTACTCTTTAAATATATTTCTTTAAAAACTCCACTTTCAGTAATAGTGTTCAATGAAACTGAGTTCGCTCTGTGCTAAGAAAGACTACTTTTATGTGCCGACCCTAATTTCTTATTTAGAAGTTTTAAATATCTGATGTGGCAGCAAAGTAGTTAATTGCTGAAGTTGGGGAGCTCTGCATTTCCACCCAAATTAATACACACATTTCAATTTACATAAGATAACAAAAAAATAAATAGGGTTTTAAATTACTATTTGCTCTCATAATACCCCTGGTTAACATTCTCATTTACATGAACACAAAACTATACCTATTAAATATTCAGATATCTAATATATATATATGCAGAATCCACAGAATCAAATAAGATATGTAATGTTAAACTCTCACCTGTTTTATATAGTTCCTTAGTTTTATTGCAGTTAGAATTAAAAAAAAATCCTTAGCATTGCATGCAAGTTCTGCATCTAAATCTCCAGTTACTATGCTCAGAAATTCTGGGTTGTCATGTAAAGTCAAATAACATTAATTCTGATTTTCTGTGACCTTTGGTTTTTGGCAGCTAACTTCTAGGTCAATGAAAACTCACCTTAAGCACTTATTAAAGCAACTCTTCACTTTGCATCATATTCATGCTCTTAAAGTTCCTTCATGAGCTCCATAATTACTTGTCATTCCATTAGTTCTTTATTTTTAGGCTGTTCTTTCACTATACCATAAAGACAAATGAAACGTGGACTTTTTTGCTATGTAAAACTATATTCTTAACATTTAGAATAATTTAGGCACAAAAATAACTCAGTAAAAATAAATTAGAAATCTGTCAATCAATCTATCAAGAAATTTGACTTGTGCATTTAAATATAAAATATTGTATGATAGTTTTTTGCTTGTTCCTGTTGTTGCTATGTGTGTAAGTGTGTTACAGCTAAAAAGCAATTCAGCGTACAATGAAACTAAGAAATGTGCTACAAATAATAATGCATCACGGGTAAAAAGGGACTCTCATTCATTGTTGGTGGGAATGGCAACTGGTACAGCCTTTTGGAAACAATATGGACATTCATCCAAAGATTAGAAATTGAGCTCCCATTTGACCCAGGAATACCACTCCTGGGAATATGCCCTGGGAAGCCAAAACACTCAACAGAAGTACCATCTGTACTTTTATTTTCATAGCAGCACTATTTACAATAGCCAGAATCTGGAAACAACCAGTGTGCCCGAAATTTAATAACTGGATAAAGAAACTTTGGTACATCTACAGAATGGAATACTATGCAGCTGTTAGGAAAAATGAAGTTCTGAAATTTGCATATAAATGGATGGACATGGAGAGGATCATGTTGAGTGAAATTAGCCAGAAGGAAAAAGACAGAATAGGTTGCATTTATTTGCATATATATACATATATACATTATATACATATTATAATACCAATATCCAAGGTCAGGCGAAACATGGATAAGGAGGTCTTGCCAAAGGTGGAAATTACCACAAATGCGTGGAAGTCAGAGGTTAGGTAAGTCAGAAAAGGGAACAGGGTGCTAATAATTGTTGAAAGTGCTAATACCAACTGAATTGGTATTAGCTGAATTGATATTAATTGAATTGGTAATAGAACTGATAATTAAATACAGGCAAAAATACACATGATAAACTCTAAATGTATGTATTACAATCCACAATATGTAAGAGAAGGAAAGAGAGAAAGAAAGAGAGAGACAAAAAGAGAGAAGAGAGAAAAGAGATAAAAGAACCTGCCACAAAGGCAGGCTAGGGAGAGGGGAGGTAATTGGGGACATGGGTGGTGGGAAATGGGCAATGGTGGAGGAATGGATGCTGGAACACTGTATGACCGAAACCCAAACATGAACATTTTGTAATTGTATATCTCACGATGTTATAATAAAATATTAAAAATAAATAAACAAACAAACAAACAAAAAAATAAATAAATAAAAAAATTGTAGTGCATCAATTGCTGCAGCAGTTATCTGTACCTAGGTCAAGAAGTCAACATGATGAACGACCTAAAACCTGAGCTGCGCGGAGGAGGAAGAGACCAGTATGGAATGCCTTCAAAGTATGCAGTATGAATTTCTGTGACAGAATTACTTCACTTAGTATAATGTACGCAGCTCAGGTTTTAGGTCGTTCATCGTGTTGACTTCTCGACCTAGGTACAGATAACTGCTGCAGCAATTGATGCAATTAACTTAGTATTTTATACCCAGATCATCGGCAGCCACCCTGCAGCAATTTTTTTTTTTTCAATCCGGCCCAGGTATGCTGAACCAGAGACTCTCAGACATGGGGCAGAGCTGCTACTTGCTTTCCCTGTGCCCAGCTGCTCGTGAGGCGCCCGAGAGGCATGGCAGGTTCTAGCTCTTGCCTGCCACCCCAGCTGAGCCCTCACAACAAGCCATTCCACCCTCCCCTACTCCATGGGGCCCGCCATTTTCCACATCCGGACTTCCCTCTCATCACCACTCCACCCAGCAGACCAGACTATCAGCCAGATCATCGCCCCCAGATTTTTCAACCGGCCGGTATTCTGAACCGAGACTCCGACAGACTATCACAGCCTGGCTCGCGTGGCCACTAGAGGCCGTGGCGGTTTATCAATAAATGCTTTATTTAGAGGTGACTACAACAGTATGCCACCCACACGGCAAGCCTGGCTAGCTGCTCGTGTAGTATTTGATATGCCAAATACCAGTAACATTTATATTAGGTCATTCCCTGGTGACCCAATATAATTGTTTGAGGCTCTTTATGTTCCTGGAGCAGGCGGATGCCTTTGGGTTCTACTAGCATGAGACGGGACATACGGAGACATTACTGGTGCCTGCTCTAGCAAATAGATGATTAACGGGAAGATAGTGATAGTGATAGTAGTACATTATAAACAATGTTCATACATCTTGGCATGCATTAGAGAATTTTCTTGCTTGAAAACACTGAACTACATTCCTCTGGGTCTCTTCATTTGTTAATAGATATTCTGTTCTAGGTGTTGTAAATGGGGCCTATATAGAACATGAAAGTATGAAGATCTCTTTGAGATTCCAATTTTCTTTTTTTTACATAAATACCCATAACTGTTTCCTGTGGAGACTGCACCATTTTTCACCCTGTTAACACTGAACAAGGTTTCCAGCTGGAAGAGTACCACCTTGACAGCACTTGATATCCTGAATCCACACGAGGATATGACTGTCTTACATAAATATGGCTATTCAACTCATCCAGTTTTGAACTGGGTTTGAAATTTTTCTGCTGAAGAATTATTTCTTTCTTACAATAATTAAATATTATTTTATAAAATAATTTCTTTTAGTGCTACCTTGTTAAAAGTCTCCAGGATATCATTTATCTTTTTCACATTTAACATAAATATTTTAGCTCTCATTTACAATTACCTTTCTTCTCTCAAAATACAACTCTGTCCAACCTTCCTATTTATTTATCTACTAATCAATGCCTTCCATATTCGTATGATATCAGTACATATCATATCATAAATCATCTCTTTATATATATATAATGCATTCCATTCCTGCAATTTCTATTGTATGTCTTTGTTTACTAGGAGGGATATTTTGGGTTACTTATACACATAGTCCTAAACTCTGTCAAATTTAAAGTTTATCTGTGTCTACAGCTTTAGCTACTTATTTATATGATGGTATCTCCCTAAATTAAATCCCTAGATGAATCTCTCTTCTAGAAACAGAGTAGTACACCTGACATTCTGAAGGACATTTCCCCTGAATAATTTAAACTCTCCAATTGAAAATGTAATGAATCTTCTCTCACTAAATTTCACTTTCTTGGTGATTTGTTCTACCATCTAAGATGTATAGGTTTGTGTTCTAGTCTACGTTAAAATGACCAAAGTGCTCAATAATATCTACGAATGATTAAACTTAAGCTACTCCTTCACCTACTGCCTGCATATTATCTTATTTTTCCTGCCTAGATGTATTGGAGAGATAAAATTTAGATCCAACAAGCGAAACTATCTAGAGTGATATGAATTAAAATTCTATAGCCACTATTCATTTCTTTTTGAGGTGCAGAAACTTTTCAGTATTATATAATACCATTTATTTATGATTGCTTCCATTTGTTTTGTCAGTGGTGTTTCGGTCTTTGAAGATGCCTTTAGTTTCAATGTTGTAGAGCATTTTAGATGTGAGGGCGATCTGGCTGTGACTTCTTTTACCACATTGTTTGCCAGGGTGGATTCAGCTGATCTGGCTGGCTTGGCGGAGGTCCTCTTCCTCCCTCACAGCTCCACGTGCATTTCTCCCAAAGCTGCATTCTTGGTGGAAGTGGATGGCCTTCCCTGAATATAGACCGACCAGTCTTTGGTTGAGGGTCTATGAGTAGCTGCGCTTCCTGGTAGAACCTCCAAGCAAGCTCTAGAGAAAAAGTAAATTTTAATGAGAGAGCAACTTTGTTTCATGCACTCCTCGGAGTGCCTGTCCTGCATTCTCACATTTAGTCTCTATATGTATATATATATATATATATATATATATATATATATATATATATCACATATATATATATATCACTTGTCTTGTATTTCTGTTGTTTATCGATTTGCTAGAGCAGGCGCTGGTAGCATCTCCATTCATCCCTGTTAATGCTAGTGTAGCCCAAGGGCATCTGTTTGCTCCAGGAACACGAAGAGCCTCAAACCATTTGTTCAGGTCATGGGGATAGGTCTATTATTGTTACTGTCTTTGACATATCAAAACGACCGGGTAGCTTGCCAGGCTCTGCTATGCAGGAGGGACACTCTCGGTAGTAGGTAGGCTGTCAACTTTTGCACATAAAATACCAAACATAAATATGCATTGCATTTATCACGCAAATTCTAAAGCTGTATATATATATGTACATATATATGTATATATATGTACATATATATATATATATCTTTAGTCTGAACATTTTTTGAAGTAAATCTGTATAAGGGCCAATGGTATAGTACAGGTGTCTCAAATGTCATTGATCCCAGTTTGATTTTCAATCCATGTGGCCCCACAAGCACCAAGATGTAGTTGGGGGAATTCTAGCACTCCAGGACCTGAGTAGAATAATATTCTTGACCTTAGCAATGAATCAAAATCCCAATTAATCAGAATCACCAGGAAATCCTTCCAACAAAACAGTGCTCGCTTAAATTTGTATGAAAGCATAGAATATTGATCAAATAAAATATCAGCACATGATTTTTGTTAAAAAGTTAAAATTCATCCTGGAAAGATAGTGTAAGGGAAAGGCACTTATATCACGACCTGAAGACCCAAGTTTAGCTCCCTGAAGTATCACCTCTGGGAATAAAATTAGGAAGAGTTCTGAGCACTGTCGAGAACCTCAAACTCAGCAAATGTGAATAAATAATATATTTGATCATCAGAATTTTTTACATGTAAGAGAACTGCATAGTATTTTGATAATTAACCTGACAATAAATGTGCAAATATGATATACCACAGGATACATTGTTTACATAGAGGCTAAAAAGAAAATTTGACACTCAATCAAATTGAGGTGCACATCAATATTTTAATGTGCACCTCACAAAACAGTAAAGGTAGAATGTGAACAAAATCCAGAATGGAATATTAACTTTATATATGCACAAAATGGTGCATCTAATAATAAAAAGAATAATGTCAAAATTAAAAGAATAAGACAAAGAAACTGGTACATTTAGTGCAAAGCATAAAAGGAAATTTATAATGCAGAGGCCAAGAGATATTTTCCCAATCCAATTTCCAAAAATGAACACAATCATAATTTCCAATAATAGCAGGTGCAGGAAGAAATCAACAATTCCCCTTGCTGCTGCAGCGGTCCTGGATGGAAACATATTTCTGTATTCTTGAAATAAACTTGGCAGTTTACATCAAACGCAATTAAAAGAGAGATTCTTTGTCCCTGCAATTCTACATTTAGGCATTTTCTCTCTTATGCTCACAGTAAAATTTACAAACATAATTATCAGTTATTTTAGAACAAATATCAGGAAGGAGTCAAACCTTGGCAATAAAAATATTGCTGAAAAAAAGACAATAAGTACTTTAAAAAAGAAAACAAGACCCTTTTGTTATTAAACATAAAAAACCCAAATATTTTGTAAGTTTGACAGTTTTAATTTTTTCTACTAAAGGCTCACTTATACATTCAAATATATGTCCAAGCTCTTCTCAAAGATAAACTTTCAAATAACATGTTTGACTTCTAATTTGACTTTATATACTTAAGTGAGGTTTCCACATTACTCAAATTTTAACAACCAGCAATTGATTCGATAATCAGAAATAATAAGTACATTCAAATACTAAAAATAATAATGAACATAAGAACAGCTCTTCTCTTGGCATAAAACACTGGGTATTGGTTTTCATTTCCAAGTCTATTATACATTTTTTCCGCATGATGTTGCGTATATGTTGGCGTGTAGTAGCAACATTGTCTTTGCTTCCACATTCCCGCCACTTACCTGGAGCTGTTGGGATAGGATTTAGCCAACCGTGACCCTGAACTAGTAAAAGCAGACTGGAAAATTAGTAAATGAACATAATTTGTTCTTTATCACTGTATCACTGTCTTCCCATTGTTCATCGATTTGCTCGAGCAGGCACCAGCAACATCTCCATGCGTCCTGTCACAAGCAAGGGTAGTCCAAGGGCATCTGCTTGCTCCAGGGACTGAAAGAGCCTAAAACCATTCCTCATGTCATGGAATTGAGGTCCATAATTGTTGCTAGTTTTTGGCATAACAAATAAAACACGGGTAGCTAGCTTTATAATCAGAAGTAATTGGTGCTTATTTAAGTTTATGGATGTTTTCTTGACCAAAATATGAGCTGAAATGTCATGCTGCTTGCATCAATTAGCCTCTGCTAAAATAGGTTTTGCATTTTGCTTAAAACGATGGCTGAAAAACATTTTGATAATATTGAAGGGTTGTGTAGTGTGTGTGTGTGTGTGTGTGTGTGTGTAAGAGGCAGTGAACAGCAGTTGAGATAAGAACTTGCTCCTGAAATAGAGTCCTGATTTACATTTTTCTAAACAATACAGGGTTACCTATAAATAGATATTCTATAAAATGTTCATGAATCTTGATAATTATATCTTTACAGAGATATCAAACATTTTCTTCCATATAATAGACGGCTGCAACTTGGACAGTTGGATCTTCCTAGTTCTAGAAGTAAATAGTCTATTCCATGTAATGAATGTGTCCTGATTCTTGACCAAGAGTATCATATTACTGTATTAGCATGGTTTTACTTTGGAAACATTGTAAAAGTTGATTGCATCTTCTTCTTTGTGTGTGTCGCCCCCCCTTTTTCCCTTCCCCCTTTCTTTCCACATCACTTTTCTCTCTTTATCAAGAAACCTGAAGTGGTAATATAAAATTAGATGCATTTCTAAAGGGTCAAATCAAGGTTTTTCCAGGGAAACCCTCTGGAATTGGTTCTTTGCTTATCTTGAATTAGCTATAAATAAAAAAGATAAGATAGTTGTACCAAGGAAATAGATTCAAGAAATAGGGCTTGAACATGTAAGACTAATCCTTTTTGGAAAAAAAGGATACATCAGAACAAAAAGAGCTACTTTAGATATAAATGAGAAATAAAAATGTTCTCATTCCAATTGTTGTCAAATAAAACCAAGAGAACTCATTAAGCAATTTAAAATATACTTCTAAAAAGGCAAATTTAAAAACAAAGAAGAAATCTATTGAATAGAATATTTATACTGAAAATAGAAAATTGTCTCTAGCTCATAAAGTAACTTTTTGAGGATTACATTGTGTACATTGGGTACAGTAGTTATTTGATATTTTCTGTTTATTTGAACATTGTCTACTTTTTTTCTCAATTAGCATGCAAATTCTATAAGCCAGAGAAGGTACAGTCTTTTAGTGATTAGCTTATGTATACTGGAGGGCATAATTTACATATCTATATTTTAACTTGCTTGATTATTGGTGAAGTTTGTTTTAAGTTATGTTCCAAGGGAGATTTTAAGATGAGACCAACTCAACTTAATCTCCACATTCTTTCAAAAAGTCTATTTGTTCCTTTGTCAGTACTTTGTACACAGAAACAAAAATTATCAGGTCCAAGTCAGAAGTTTAAAAGCATAAATGCAAGTCATTTATTCAAAACCTTTTCTGTATACTAGAAATTATGACAGCATACATTTATACACAAACTGTGCTGAAATGCCTGATATATTATTTTTGTATCAGAGTACACACTTTTAATGTGTGAATTTTTAGGAAATTTTCTAGGAATACAAATTATGATCCAGAATTGAAAATATCTATTCACAAGGGACTTTAGGGAATACACTATTAAGTTGTTGGACCTAAAGCAATAATTATAGAATAAAAGCAATGCCAATTATATCTATCACATCAAGTACACATATGTCAAGTATATCACACATAATTTTATCTAAGAATTGTGCCCAAATATAATATTCTGAAATAATTTTGCTAGAAATTCCTGTAGCCAGGAAGTTTGTAACATACTATATTTCCACACAAAATTGCTTTTGAGTCCCACTAAAACATCAATGGAATATAAACATGGACACTTATAGAGTCTAGAATTTATTACATTGATCTACTTCTCTACCATTAAAGCAGTCCCATTATGTCTTGTTTTCTGTTTTTATACTAGAGTAAGTTTTGAAACAGATAAGTCAGATATCTAAATAATGTTTTATTTCAAAAATGATTTTGGATATGACTATTTCCTAGAATTTTAAAACAGCTTAATGATACCCACCAAAAAAAAATCTTTGCAGATATGGTGAAATTAAAGACTTTTACAAGGCTGAATTCCTAATATGGGTGTGTGTATGTGTGTGTGTGTGTGAGAGAGAGAGAGAGAGTTGTTACTACAATGAATCATTGAATTTATTTTGACCTAAATAAGAAAACATTAAGAAAGTATTAGAAATTTGATTATAAGTAAGAAAAAATAGCACACTGTGACTTGGAAAATATAAGGAAACAAATATTTTATCAAATCCTGTGACTCTGTCAATATGTTGAATTAATTCTTCAAAGGCTCATTTGGACATATGCATTTAGACAAAAAATTTAAATTTAATATTCTTCATGTTACTAAGTTAGTTGCAGATGCATTAAGAAACTAATACAGTCTTGTTTTCTACCTCTTTCTGGTATCCTGGTACCAGAATCAATCCCTAATTTCTAGAGATCCCATTAATTTTCTTTTCTAATCTACTTATTGAATTATATTCCTATTGACTTATCTTAATCTCTTTTTCTTTCTGTTTTGCTGCTGGTAAAAATTTAAACATTTTGTTTCTCTTTCCTCAGTAGTTCTAGTATATTTTCTTATTTTAGTGATGGCACCTGTTATTCTAATTTCTATTTGGCTCTGTTATGCAAAACTTTATAATCACTGCTGTGATGAAAAAGACTTATTTCTTAGAGCCAAGAGTGAGAACTGGGGTTGGAGAGATGGCACAGAAGGTTGGGCGCTATCCTTGCATGAGGCTATGCAAGGGTAGTTTTCTGTGTGTCAAAATTTTCAGGAGTTTGAGGGGGATTGAGAGAAAGAGAACATGCCTCACATATCCACCAGCATAATATATATAAATTCCTCCCTCAAAAAAAATTTGCTGATTTCATCCTTAGTTCACTATCCTATCTCACATTATATTCTGTTTCCAGTCAGATTCTGCAATTTTATTTTTCTTTCTTCTTTGGTGCATGCCTTCTTTTAGTGATCTGATGCTATGAAGTACGGCAGGTTAAAGTTCCATTATTTTAATCCAGAATTCCAGTCTCAAACATGCTTTGTTGCAAGTTCCTTCCTTCCTTCCTTCCTTCCTTCCTTCCTTCCTTCCTTCCTTCCTTCCTTCCTTCCTTCCTTCCTTCCTTCCTTCCTTCCTTCCTTCCTTCCTTCCTTCCTTCCTTTCCTTTTATTCCTTCCTTTCCTCCCTTCCTCCCTCCCTTCCTTCCTTCCTTTCTTTCCTCCCTCCCTTCCTTCCTTCCTTCCTTCCTTCCTTCCTTCCTTCCTTCCTTCCTTCCTTCCTTCCTTTCCTTTATTCCTTCCTTTCCTCCCTTCCTCCCTCCCTTCCTTCCTTCCTTTCTTTCCTCCCTCCCTTCCTTCCTTCCTTCCTTCCTTCCTTTCCTTCTTTTTGTTCCTTCCTTCCTTCCTTTCCTTCCTTCCTTCCTTCCTTCCTTCCTTCCTTCCTTCCTTCCTTCCTTCCTTCCTTCCTTCCTTCCTTCCTTCCTGCCTTCCTGCCTTCCTGCCTTCCTGCCTTCCTTCCTTCCTTCCTTCCTTCCTTCCTTCCTTCCTTCCTTCCTTCCTTCCTTCCTTCCTTCCTTTCCTTTATTCCTTCCTTTCCTCCCTTCCTCCCTCCCTTCCTTCCTTCCTTTCTTTTCCTCCCTCCCTTCCTTCCTTCCTTCCTTCCTTCCTTCCTTTCCTTTATTCCTTCCTTTCCTCCTTCCTCCCTCCTTCCTTCCTTCCTTTCTTTCCTCCCTCCCTCCCTTCCTTCCTTCCTTCCTTCCTTTCCTTCTTTTTGTCCTTCCTTCCTTCCTTTCCTTCCTTCCTTCGTTCCTTCCTTCCTTCCTTCCTTCCTTCCTTCCTTCCTTCCTTCCTTCCTTCCTTCCTTCCTTCCTTCCTTCCTTCCTTCCTTCCTTCCTGCCTTCCTTCCTTCCTTCCTTCCTTCCTTCCTTCCTTCCTTCCTTCCTTCCTTCCTTCCTTCCTTCCTTCCTTTCCTTTCTTTCTTTCTTTCTTTCTTTCTTTCTTTTTTTCTTTTCTTTCTTTCTTTCTTTCTTTCTTTCTTTCATCACAGTTTCATTGTCTCTTGACTTTGCTATGAAAACAAATATTTTATTTGCTTTTGTTTGTTTTGTTTTTATTTGGGGGCACACCTGATTATGCTCAGGGATACCTCCTGTCTCTTGCTCAAACGGCACTCCTGGAGGGCTCAGGAATCCATATGGCGTACCCAGAATTTGAACCTGGTGGGATGTGTGTAAGTCAAGCACTTGCCTGCTCTAGTGTTTTCTTATTCAAATTTATTTGCATATTTATTTATTTAGCAATCTGACTAGACAGTTTTTAATATGCCAAGTGGCTGTTTGTCTGTTTCTGAAAAACTTTCTTCAAGTTACATTTCTCTCCTATTTTTTGATATTTTGTTGTTGAGCATTGTGAGTGCTTTATATACCTTAATATTAGTTATTTGTTAGATATATGGTAGAGAACCATTTTAGCTTATTTACTGGAAATTGTATATCAGTAGTCAAAGGTTTTTCCTGCTATACAACAATTTTTTAATTTGATGTCATAATTTATTTACTTTTGCCAGTATTTATTTTGCCAGTAGAGCAAAAACATTGATGTTATCAACTCTGAGGCTGATGACTTGGAGAGTTCTGCAAAGTTTTCCTCTTGTGTTTTATGGATTATGGTCTAATATCAATGGGATCTGTAGATTATATTCCAATATCAAGGTCTTTAATACATTTTTAATTAACTTTCCCCTTTTTTTTAATTTTTTAAAAAATATTTTTATTATACCACCGTGCAATATACAATTACAAAGATGTTCATGTTTGGGTTTCAGTCGTATAGTGTAACAGCACCCATCATTCCACCAGCGCCCATTTACCACCACCAATGCCCCTTGATTCCTTCCCCCTAGACCAGACTTTCTCTATGACAGGCATTTTGCCTGTGTCCTCTCTCTCTCTTTCTCTCTCACTTCTTCTCTCTCTCCTTCCTTCTCTCTCTCTTCCTTCTCTTACACATTATGCAATACTTACATTTAGTAAGTAATGCAGTACTTATTTAGAGGTTATTATGTGTATATCTTTGCCCACATTCAGTGCTCAGTTCTCGACTAGTATTATCATTTCCAATAATTGCTAGCATGTTGTCCCCTTCTCTGTCTTACCTAACCTCTGACTCCCACACATTTACAGTAAATTCCACCCACTGAAAAGACCTCCTGATCCATGTTTTGCCTGACCTTGGATTTTGGCATCATACTATATTTTAATATCCAGCAAATAAATGCAGTCATTCTATACCTGTCCTTTTTCCCTCTGGCTAATTTCACTCAGCATGAGCCTCTCCAGGTTTATCCATTTATTGACAAATTTCATAACTTAATTTTTCCTAATAGTTTCATAGTATTCCATTTTGTAGATGTACCACAGTTTCTTTATCCAGTCGTCTGTTCTTGGGCACTCAGGTTGTTTCAAGATCTTCGTAATTGCTTAATTGCTACTATGTATATAAAAGTACAGATGGTGTTTCTGCTTTGTGTTTTTGGCCTTCCAGCATATTTTTCCAGGAGTGGTATAGCTGGGTCAAATGGGAGCTCAATATTTATTTTTTGAAGGAATGTTCATTTTGTTTTCCCTAAAGGCTGTGTGAGTTGACATTCCCACCAAAAGCGGATGAGAGTTCCTTACTTCCTGCATCCATTCCAGCACTTCTTGTGCTTGCTCTTTTGAATGTGTGCCTATCTCTGTGGTGTGGATGATATCTCATTGTTATTTTGATTTTCATCTCTCTGATGATTAGTGATGATGAGCATTTCTTCATATGCCTTTTGGTATTAGAATTTCTTCCTTATAGAAGTTTCTGTTCATTTCTTCTACCTGTTTTTCTTATGGGGTTGGTTGTTTGCTTCTTTTAAAGTTCTACCAGTGCCTGATATATCCTGGATATTGACCCCTTGTCAGGTGGGTATTGGGTGAATATTTTTTCCCACTCTGTGGACTGTCTTTGTATTTTAGTCAGTTTCCTTTGAGGTGCATCAGCTTTTTAGTTTCTCATATTCCCATATGTTTTTCTTTGTTTCCAATTGCTTTGTTAATGGTGTTTCATCATTGAGTATATCTTTAGCTTCAATGTCGTGGAGGATATTTCCTCTTTTTTGATGAAGTTTTTGGATTTCGGTCTGATATTGTGATTGTTGATCCATGTTCATCTGACTTTTGAGTATGGTGTTAGAGTTCTAAGTTCATTTTCTACATGTAGCTGCCCAGTTTACCAGCACCACGTGTTGAAGAGGTGTCCAATCCAGAAAGAAAGAAGAAAATAATAAAATTTAGAGTGGAAATCAATGAGCTGGAAGCCAAAAAAATCCAAAATATTAATGAAACCAAGAGTTGTTTTTTTTTAAAGTAAACAAAATCAATAAACTACTTCAAGACTTGAAAAGAAAGGGAAACAGAGAACCCAGATAAATAGAATTAGAAATGAAAATGGGGACATCATAACATAAACCACAGAAATCCAGAAGATCATCAGAGATTACTTTGAGAGTTTGTGTGCCATGAAACTAGAGAACCTGGTAGAAATGGACAAATTCTTGAAGTCCTATAGCCTCCCAGACTGAAACAAGAATAAGCCTATCACCATTGAGGAAATTGAAACAGTAATTAAAAGTCTGCCCAAACACAAAAGCCCAGGTCCAGACCATTCACCAGTGAATTCTTCCATACCTTTATTTAGGACCTACTGCTAGTCCTTTTCAAGCTCTTCCAGGAAATAGAGGAATCAGAAACACTCCCAAATAGTTTCTATGAGGCACATTATCATCCTGATACCCAAAGCAGGTTGAGACATCACAATAATGAGACTACAGACAAATCTCCCTGATGAACACAGATGCTAAGATCTTCAACAATATACTAGCAAACAGAATCCAAAGACTCATCAAAAGTTTGTACATCCCTGGAATGAAAGGGCAGTTCAACATCTGCAAGTCAATCAACATAATATATCACATCGATAAGAGAAAAAATAAAACCATATGATCATATCAATAAATGCAGAGAAAGTATTTGGCAATATCCAACACACATTAATGATAAAACTTTCTCCATAAAATGGGAATCGAAGGAACCTTCCTCAGTACAGTCAAGGCCATCTACCAAAAGTCCTCAGCAAGCATCATTCTCAGTGTGGAAAGTTGAAATCCTTCCCCTTTATATGGAACAAGACAAGGTAACCCACTCTTACCACTTCTATTCAGCATAGTACTGGAAGTACTTGCCATTGCAGTCAGAGAAGAAAAGATAGGCATCCAGATAGGCAAAGAAGAAGTCAAGCTATTACTATTTGCAGATGACATGATATTATACCTAGATAACCCTAAACTCTCTACCAAAAAGCTCCTACAAACAATAGATATCTATAGTAGAGTGGCAGGTAACAAAATCAATACCCAAAAATCAATGGCTTTCCTATATACAAATGATGACAGTGAAGAAAGGGATATTAAGAAAATAATCCCATCCACAATTGTGCCACAATAAAAATGCCTGGGGATTAGTTTAACTAAGAATGTTAATGACCTCTTAAAAGAAAACTACAAAAAAAAGCTGCTTCAAGAAATAAAAGAGGACAGGAGGAAATGGAAACACATTCCCTGCTCATAGATTGGGAGAATTAACATTGTCACAATGGTAATACTCCCTCAAGCTTTATACAGATTCAATGTGAATCCTATAGGATACCTATGACATTCTTCAAAGAAATTGACCAAACACTCCTGAAATTTGTATGGATTAATTACCCTCCACTGATAGCTTTTTACTTTGGAAAAAGAAGATGGGGAACATCACCTTTCCCAACTTCAAACTGTACAGCAGTAGTAATTAAAACAGTGTGGTATTGGAGTAAACACAGACCTGTAGACTTACAGAATAGAGTTGAATGTCCTAACACCCATCCTCAGATACATGATCATTTAATCTTTGATAATGGATCAAAATGTAAAAAGTTGTCTAGGCTATTTAAGTAGAATCTATTTCCTCTGAATTAGAAGTTTTCTACCATGGCCTTTGCAAGGATAGAGCCTCAGTAATGTACTCTCTCACCGGAGAGAATAACTAATGAATCAAATAAGACTTTTCCTAAATCTTTCTTTCCATTAACTCTGTAATAAACCCACTTAATTTTCCTTCACGCCTCACATTCACACTCAAGTCTCTTTAGCCAGTGTTTCATTGTTGTTAAAAATAAAGTGAGCAGGTGGAGTGTTTCAGGGGAGGGGAAAATGAGGCACACTGGTATTAGAAATGTGCACTGGTGGAGGGATTGGTGTGGGAACACTGACTGAATAGCAATCATGAACACCTTTGTCATGGACTTTTTGCATGGTAATTCAATAATATCACTTTTTCAAAAAATGTGAGTCATAGTTTCATCCACAGTCTGAATCAATTGTTTCTTTTGCAAAATATAACTATGGAGGATAGGGTTTTAGGTTTATTGGATCTTCTAAAAGACTCTTAAGTGGTTCTTTCCTAAGGTTCTTTCCTAGTAAGCTATCAGTCCTATGGCTTTGTTTAATGTGGCCATATTAAATTCTCCTTTAATAACTCAACACCACACTTAGTTTCAAGATCAACCTTATACTTTAATTTCTTCACTTTGTTCCAAATAAAACCAGTTTCCTTGGAACACTAAGAAATTTCCATTCATTTTTTTGACATTATCTCTCATCATCTGTCCTGAAGTTGGAAGCTCCAGAGTCACATGATTTTGAGAACTCTTGCTTTTAAGGACTAAAAAAATTGTCTAGACAGTAGCATTTTATTTTCTCAGCTTTTCTATCCAGATGTGTACCATTCTTCCTACAAGTGAGTATGATGAGATAACACTAGAGACCTCTGTGTCTCTATGGTTCATAGATTTCTATGGAAATCTTTGGGACAAATTTATGGATCTGGATAGACAATGTCTATTTGGTAAAATTTGTGATCCACTTCTAAAGCTAAGGGGTGTGGCGGAGGGGGAGTATGGGCAATGATGATTATCTATCTTGGGAGCTAGAGCATGAAGAATACAAGCATATTGGTTATTCACACTAAATGGAATTTCTATTATGTTGATATGTGGAAATATGGAATGAAGGAATGGGTTTTATCTCAAATACTACACTCTCATTTGTCTAAGACTGAGCAATGTTAATAAGCTTAATTATTGACCAATTGTTCAATGATTATCTGTTTCTCTCACTTCTGTAGGATAATTTCATACATATCACATAACGTTCTGGGGTTGTCAGAGAAATAGTACCAAGGCTAAAGTTATTCACATTGTATGCAGAAGATGCTGATTGAATCCTTGGCACCTCATATGGTCCGCTGAGTTTAGCCAGGAGTGACGAAAAAGAAATTCATAATAACTTGTTTGTGTGGAAACTTTTTTTAAATCACCATTTCATAAGAAAATGCTCAGATGATTACTTTCAAATACCAATACAAAATTAGATTTGCCTAAAATTTTATCATATTAATGCAATAGAATATATTTATACTCTTTATTATTTGTGAGAAATACAACTACTAAATAATTCTGAATTTTGTTAAACTTTCATGAGATTTATGTTTAAAACTTAAAGGTATTCTTAAAGATATTCTTCAAGGTATTCTTCATTTACCTCTAAGAAATTGATGAGTGCATTGAAAATATAACATTTTCCTTCATGTATATACTTTTGTACTGTAATAAGTAGTATATCTATAATTTATATGTTTCACATGAATAATAAACTAATAGAGATAAAATTAGCCATTATGAGGAATGATAAACTAGTTCTTCTTTAAAGCAGATATTTACTAATTATTTACAAGCACTTGTTAAACTTTGAAAATCTGTCCCAGCACACCCAAATAAAAACTAATGACAATTGGAAGTTTTTAAGTTTGTTAACTCAATTAACTTTACAGAGTCATGAAATGCGTGTGCTTCTGGATGCTAGTATTCTTCCAAATATATTTGCCAATATTTCATACATTCATTTGACTTGGGGATAAACATTTACTGACAAAATATAGCTAGATAAGAGAACAGAGCTTTAGTTTATAAAATAACTAGCAGAAGTGTGGTGCTTTGTGAACAAGTACCATCAATTCATATATCAATTAGGAACACTTTCATCTATTTAAAATCCTAGTATTTTATATCCTAATGTTTTTCAGTAAGTAATTTTCAAAATAATTCTTTGAAAATAAGAGAAAGATGGATTCAGTATAGCTTGTTTTAAGAAATGTGATTTGAACAAATTACTTGATGAAATTAAATTGCCAAAGTATATTCAGATTTAAGTTTATAACTCAGAAAAAATTAAAAAATCTATTGTTTATATTCTTAATTTAAAAGTGTGAAAAGTCAGTGTAGATACCTAATATTGATGCTAATGAAGCATAGATTTTTCAGTTTTAGAGTTAGATAAAATGCTGAGCATGGTTATGCTTTTGAAATAATTACATCAGGCTGGGAAAAAAATAGTCCATTATTGTATTTTTAACCAGGTTGCAACCATTATATTATCCACCAGAGAGAAACTGGTATGGTTACTGCTTCTTGGCCCAAGTTATAAGATGTTGAGGAAGGTGCCTTTTGACTATATTTGTAAAAACTCCAATCATAAAACATACATTTAGAATGAACTTAGTGATTAGAGTTCTCCTGATTCATTGATTTAGCCCTTAGATAGCTATGCAAAGAAACTGCCCAGCTCTATGCACAGTAGATAATGACAAGCAGGGACCATCCAGTGCTGGGGAATAAATCCAGGCATTCAGCATTCAAAAGAGTGCTCAGCCAATTGGGCTATCTCTCCAACCCTCTGGTTCCCTAATTTTGTTGCACTTAGCAGTTGACTTTGTTTTGTTGTTACCACAGATGATGCTCAGGAGACCATGTGGCACGGGGTCCACCCAGAATTCAGCATTCAAAATGTGCGCTCTAACAATTTCAGCTCTCTTCCTGTTTCTGTAGTAATTCTTCAAGGAAATTTTAGTGTTTATTTAAATGCTATTAGTTTAAAACAATGTATAGGTTTTAATTTGAAATTTGGACCTCTTGTTTTCAGTGTTGCTGGCTCTGTGGTTTTAGATATTTAGCTATAGGGGGCTGGAGCTTCAGCAAAGTGAGTATGGCATTTGCCTTGCACATGGCCAAACCGGGTTCGAACTCCGGGATCCCATATAGTCTCCCAAGCTCTGCCAGGAATAATTCCTGAGCAAAGAGCCAAGAGTAACCACTGAGCATTGCTGGGTGTGACCCCAAAAAAAGTAAAAACAAACAAAGACCCATATAAATAGATATTTAGCTATAGTTTGAAACAATGTACATATTTTAAGCATATAGCACTTGGAAATCATTGGTTTAAAAATTTGAGCTGCCATATGACCTCGCAATTCCACTTCTGGACATCTACCTCAAAAACACACAAACATTCATTCAAAAAGTTATATGCACACCATTATTAATAGCAGTACATAGTAAAATGGCTAAAATATAAATCAACCTAGGTGTCCAACAATTGATAAGTGGAACATGAAGATGTTGTATACATACTCAATGTAATACTATGCAGCAAAAGAAAGATGAAATAATTCACTGCAACATGATGGAGCTGGAAGCTATCATGTTAAATGAAACCAGTCAGAAGAAGAAGGGCAAACAGGATTGTCTCATTTATTTGTGGTATATTGAATAACCCCTGCCCCTCTACCTGTTGCAGGTGTGGCTGCAGTGCCCAGCTTCATTGGCAGGTGGCAGGCAGGAGACAGGTTTGTCTACACCCAGAGCTCAGTCCCATGGGCCCTGGATGGTTGATGGTCTGACATAGAAAAAGACTGGGATGAACCCAGAGCCACAGCAGAACCTGGTTGTGTATTAGATATGCTAAGAACAGTAACAATATTGGACCTCATTCCCAATGAATGGTATGTTACTGGTGCCCGCTCGAGCAAATTGGTGAACAACGGGAAGACAAGTGACAAGACAAATGACAAGTGATATAGAATAACCAGATGAGGTAAGGCAGTGCTTGAAAGTAGGGGATTACTAGATGCCCATTGACCCCAGAGTATAGGGAGACAGTGAAGGAAATAATTCAAGAGGGAAATAAATGATTTATAAGAAGCAGTGGAGAGCAGATCAAGTAGATTGAGTCTATCAAGGAGTGAAGGAGTGGTATAGCTATGTATCCAAAGCACAGAGCCAGCAGCACTGAAAACAAGAGGTCCAAATCTCAAGAGCTGAACTTATAAAAAGCTGCCCATTGAGAAGGTGGCTAGCTGGGAGTTGAGAGTGGATTGGAGGGAACCTGGAGACCCTGGTGGATGATAGATGGCATTGACAGTGGAACTGGTGCTGGGATATTGTATGTCTAAAACCCTACTATTAATAACTTTGTAAATCAACATGTTTAATATGTTTAAAATAATGGTGTTAAAGCAATTTAAAAATATTTAAACATTTGTCTTTATTATTTTAACTTAATTTACAACTTAACAGAGTTGCATGTATAAGACATGTATATGACACATGTATAAGACACAAGCATCCATGGGGTGCTTGTTTCCCTCCAACATTGTCCCATTGTCCCCTTGCTCCATCTCAGCCCTCTTCCCACTGTTCTAAGCCACAGAAGACCAGTTCTTAGTTTCTGTTTCTTAGCTTCTTTGGGAATTTGTTATTCCCATGCTTCGTTTCTTAATTTCCCATATATGAGAGAAATCATTCTGAATCTGTTCCTCTCATTCAGCTTTACCACCATATTCTCCAGAATGATCCACATAACAGCAAATTGAGTGGTTTCATTGTTTCTTGTAGTCAATTAGTCTTCTTTTTTTTTTTTTTTTGCTTTTTTGGTTCACACTCGGCAATGCTCGGGGGATTACTCCTGGTTCTGCACTCAGGAATTACTCCTGGCAGTGCTCAGGGGATCATATGGGATGCCAGGGATCGAACCTGGGTCGGCCACATGCAAGGCAAACACCCTACCCCCTGGACTATCGCCTCCAGCCCCTCTTGATCTAGTCTTATGTTCTTGGCCACTTGAGTTTTTCCAGGTTCTGGCTATCATGAGTAGTATCACAATGAACAGAGGATTGCCAATGTCTTTTCTGAATAGACATTTTGGGCTCCTCAATTAGATGCCCAACCCCATCAAACAATGGATGTGGCCAGGGGGCACTGAATAACAGAAACTTCTCCAAAGAAGACATAGAGATGACCAAAAGGTATATAAAAAAGAGAATTTTCATCTCTTATCATCAGGGAAATGTAAATCAAACTATCAATGATCTGTCATCTCACATTAGTGAGACTGGCACACGTCACAAAGAATAAAAATAACCAATGTTGGCATGGATGTGGGGGGTGAAGGTGCACTTAATCACCTCTGGATTACACTGATCAGCCCTTGAGAAATTATTATGTATGATCCTTTAAAAACTAGGGATTGATATTCCATAAATAAATTTTTCTACAAGAACATTTCTTCAGGGACTAGAGCAATAGTAAAGAGGGTAGGGTACTTGCCTTGCACGTAGCCTACAAGGTTTAATCTACAAAAACAGACATGATTTCCCAAACCGCCATGAGCAATCCCTGAGCACAAATCCAGGAGTAAATCCTGAGAACTCCTGGATGTGATCCAAAAATTAAAAAAAAAAAATTCCTTCAAAGGAAATTTTGAGTTGAAAGGTCAATTTCTACAAATGTAACCAAGTTGCTCTATTGGTTGCTCTGTCTATATTGGTCAATCTTCCATTTGCAGGCCCCATCTAGACTGGTCTCTTTAATTCCCTTTGCAAATATACAAAGAAAACTGAATCAACTTCAGTAATTTTAAGAGAGTTTATCATCCGTGTATGTCTGACCAGATCAAAGGACTCTTTCCAATGCATACATGTAAAATTACTCAATGTGGAGTTACAACTTAAAACACACAGCTTAAAGAACTAGAATTTCTCTACCAACTCCTACCTAAGATTCATAAAATTCATAAACCATATTTTTCCTTACTAATACCCTCAGACTTAGAAATTAAAATTTTATACATTTAGAAGCTGCATCTTTTATATTTATGGTGAATCATGTTATACTGATTATCTGGCCTAGAATAGTGAACTTATAAGTGGTCTAATATATTTATTAATGTTGTCAACCAGTTTGGATACTAGGTTTCTAGTGGCATTTGGCTTTTTGCTTGTTGGAAGATGAAGGCTATCTTCATCCCCAAGATCTACCGCCCAGAGATCTTGGGGTCTGCAGACTGTGAGCTAAGTCCTGATCAGTGGGGTGTGACTGCAAAAGCACACTCACAATGCACAAAAGAGTACCTTGAGCCCCATCGGGTCTGGGTATGGCCAGGACTGGCACCTTACTGTCCAACCCCTGCAAATGCCTCAGTTCTCTGTTAATTTCCTAAGGTCTAATTACAAATAAAGAGTAAACCCTTGAATGTATTTGTGCCTAGGAAATGAAGCAACTAGATAT
This sequence comes from Cryptotis parvus, assembly GCA_021461705.1. Lineage (NCBI taxonomy): Eukaryota > Metazoa > Chordata > Mammalia > Eulipotyphla > Soricidae > Cryptotis > Cryptotis parvus. The sequence continues at coordinate 53,846 of JAJIBD010001170.1, read as the reverse complement.
TTGACAGTGATTAAATAATGCCCCATATGTTCTATGTTTGAAATCATATATAAGACCTAATGTGGGAAATAAAGTTGTAACATGCATGATGTAGAGTTCCAGACCCATCCACTCCAGATATACAGCTGCACTGCTTGGATGGACCCATGTGGAAGTATACCATATTACTGACCTCTCAGTAAGGGGCTTGGCCGAGTCCAACATTGCTCCAAGGGTTTGTTCACATGTGCGGGGGAGGGATCACACTGGCCAGACTCGGAGTGGAGATTTGGGCTCTGCCCTTTCCTCCACCTCAATGCCAGCTTCCCCAGAAGATAGATACACCCACGCCAGACACACAGCTCCCTTGGCACAGGGCCACAAAGCGGCCACGCAACATTCTTAGATAATACTGATTTTAGGATAAGGTCCTTCCCATGATCTTTCACATTTACACACTGTATACATTCTGGACAGGTTCTAACTGATGCCCATCATCCCATTAGCCTAGAGGGAAGCCAGAGCACCCACACATCATGCGGTCAGTCATTCTCAACATTCAGACTCCAAGTTCCTCAGGGCTCCGTCCAAGCTTAAACCTGATCTTCCCCTATAAGTTTCATCAGTAAATGCTCGAAATGAGAGCTTTCAACTGATAGTATACCACCTATACGACAAAGCCTGGCAAGCTAACTGTGTTTTATTTGTTATGCCAAAACTAGTAACAATTATGGACCTCAATTCCACAACCTGAAATATGGTTTGAGGCCTTTCCTGTCCCTGGAGCAAGCAGTTGCCCTTGAGCTACACTTGCTTGTGACAGGACTTATGGAGATGTCACCTGTGCCCGCTCGAGCAAATCGATGAACAACAGGAAGACAGTGATACAGTGGTTCATGCATGATGGAGTGTAGTCACTTCCTCATTCTGGTTGCACTGCACCATATCTGGTCTAGCCTTCACCAGAGATAGGACCCTGGTACTCACTTTTTTATGTGGTCTAAAATGTAAAAAGTTGCTTATTTGTTTTTCTATGGTAAAAAGATTAAATTCAGAATCTTTATATGTCCATTCCACTGGAAACATTCTTATAACCATTTCTTAACACCGCTGACTTATTGACTAACTTTTTGCAAAGTTTTTGTTTTGTTTTGAGTCAGCTTTATAATGTACTCTGTGCATTACATACACTTAGCTCATTTATTCTTTCAATAATTCTATACATTAAACATTATTACAACAAGCATTTTTAGATGAGACTAATATTTAGCAGGCAAAATAATTGATCAAGGTACGAGAGTATTTGAAGCAAGAAGTTAGGGTCAAATCTAGACCTCACATCAAAGCCTTCATTCTTACTCATTTATCAAAATGTCTAACAATGCATTTTAATCCGTATTTCATCTAGAAGAATTTGTGTTTGAAATACATTATTACACAAAGGAATAATGAATAGTCAGTGTAACACTAGAAAGCAAAAAAGGAAAAGTATATGTTTCACTGAAAGTACAAAATAAAACATTAAAACTGTTACCTCTGGATCTTGCATCATTTGTAAATATGTTATGGTAGTACTCTGTGATTTTATATGCTGCTTTAAGGAAGAAACCAACTAAAATCAGATAAGTAAGCCATTTCATATTCTTCTACCATTTTCAATAATTACATTAAATGTTTTATTTTTCATTAAAAAGTAAGTATTCAAGATAATTAGGCATTTTGATTGATTAAACAGTATCTCTAGTATTGGTTATGCTGAATATAATAGTCTGAATTCTATTTTCCAATACTATTGTTATTATTATATTTGTTATATTTTAGTTAGTTGGAACACACCTGGGGTCACTACTAGAGGTTTCTGGAACACCTATGTGATTTTGTGGATAAAATCAGGGTGGCTGAATGTAAGGAGAGCATCTTAACACATTAACAATCCTTCAATACTAATTGTTACAATTTTTTTTTTTTTGGGTCCCCGCAACTCGGGGTTACTCCGGCTCTGCTCAGGTCTCGGCAGTGCTCGGGGCCAGGGTGCCGGGGATCGAACCGGCCGCCGGCCGCGCAGGCACGCCCCGGCCCTATTGTTACTATTTTTAAGAGAATTTAGAGTTTCCATTTCAAGTGACTATAAGCAAGGCTCCTTTTGCATGTCAGCATCTTTTCCAAATACTTGTAATGCTAGTTCTAACAGAAATAAATAAATATGTACAATTCACTACGTGTCACAAACCTGTAATATGTCAAGTAACATGCCTTTAAGCTATTAGTGAAAGTCACATGTTAACTTTCTCCCTATCCACCTCTCCTCTTAAGTTTGTCCCTCTCCCCCTCACTCCTTACAAAAACAGTAGTGTAAGGAAATTTAATTATATATGTTTTTGATTTGGGGACCACACACAGTGGCACTTGAGAACCATTCTCAAAGTGTTGGTGGCACAACTGGTGCTGGGAATTAAATATCCTGGTGTCCACTCATGAATCAATACTCAAGCCATTGAATATCTGCACAGATGACTAAAATTATGCATTTAAAGATATGAGATAAACACTCAAAAAAAAAAAAGAAATACTCAGTCTTTGGGGAAAGAGGGTGTAAATGGTAGGGCATTTGGCTTACCTATGTCTGACCTGATTCAGCCACCAGCCTCCCCTTGGTCCCCTGAACACTACTAGGAACTATCCCTGAATGCTGCACCAGGAGTAAGCCCTGCTGGATGTTGCCCAAAAGAGACTCATAGTCTTTACTAATATGTCTAAAATCTTTCTTTGGGATAAGAATTACAATAACTAATTTTATAGTCAGCCATATTGGCATGTTGGATGCCTTAGATAAGCATGATGTCTAAATGCTTTGTATCAGACTCTCAGAGAGAGCTGGATTTGAATCATCAGACTTTATCATATATAATAAATTTATATATATATATATATCATATATGCATTCCCCAAAATGGATGGTCAGTTGTTAGAGCGACAGTAAAACAACACAAGTAGCAGAAGTGTCAATCTACTTTCTACCTGCTAATTGAATTGAGCTGGTCTTGTTCTTGGATTGTAGATTAGTGTTAGCTCCCTTATCTTTCAGGCCTTTGATCTAAGACTAGTGCTGCAATACTTTTCCTGACCTTGTTGTAGACAACACAGCATATGACTTCTCAGGCTTCTTCATCACATAATCCAATTCTCACCTCTCTCTTACCTAAGGCATTTTCATTTTATGATTGTGCTTTTTCAGAACATGCTATCTCTTCTTTGTTTAATGTTCTATAAATTTAGTTATTGAAATCCAAAATTTTATTAGTAAATCTTTAGCTCAATTTTATCATTTCAAAAAATATATATACAAGGTTATCACTTGAAAAATTCTACATTTCTTTTGAGTTTTAAAACACAAATATTATATGCATAAGGCAAATTTCAAAGTAGTTTACCAAATGCATGTATGTGATATATATATCACAAATATATATAACATATGTGTATCACTACGAGCTTTCAAAAAATTCTGGGAAAATGCTCCATTAATGCCTTCAAATAAAAATATAACTTAAAAGTTTTCCATTTTACAGTGTTCCTGTACCCAGCACCCCTCCCCACCCTTTCCCAACATCAGTATCCCCAGATTTCCTCCCCCTCCCCCAACCTGCCTCTATGGCAGGCACTTTCTATTTACTCTCTTTCTTTCTCTCCCTCCCTCCTCTATTTCTCCCACCCTCTCTTCTCATACATATTGTGGTTTGTAATACATTTAAGGGTTATCATGTATATACCTTTGCCTGTGTTCAATGCTCAGTTCTTGTCTGGCATTAACATTTCCAACAATTAGTAGCTCAATGATCCCATTGAGCTACTATCTTACCTAAATTGTGACCCCCCACACACTTGTTGGGCCAATTCCAATCATTGGCAAGCTTTCCTGGTTCATGTAATGCCTGGCCTTGGATATTGATCTCATACTATTTTTATTTTTATATCCCACAATATCGTCAGAACTCCACCCACCAAATGAGCCTATCACCGCCTGGCTCATGAGGCTGCAAGCAGCTGCATGGTTCATCAATAAATGCTGTATTTAGAGGTGACTACAAAAGTATGCCACCCGCACGGCAAGCCTGGCAAGCTAACGGTGTCCTACTTGATATGGCAAATACCAGTAACAATGTAGACCTCATTCCCATGACCTAATATAATGGTTTGAGTTTCTTTATGTTCCTGGAGCAAGCAGATGCCCTTGGGCTCTACTAGCATGAGACAGGACATATGGAGATGTTACTGGAACCCACTCGAGCAAATCAATAATGACAGGGAAGACAGTGATACAGTGAACTTAAAAGTTTTAATATTTTTTGCCTAGATATTTTTCACAAAATACAGTTACAATGGTAAGTTTCACTACTTTACAATGTCACAATAGGTTTAATTTATTCTTGTAAAATATGTATTAATTTCTCATTGCTTGCTAAATAAATCCTATGACATGCTACAATTTGAACAGGAATTCAAAATCCTATTCTCAGATTAGATTTTCCAGAATATTTTTACTTATGTTTGGAACTAAGCTGTAGATACCGAAGTTATTATTGTCTCAGATAGAATTATAAAAATTAAAATGTTATAAAGTAACATACATCCTTTTCATTATGAACTCAAGTCACATTTCCAACAGAAAGCACTTAAATTGTAATCAATAATTTTGGTCATCATATCTTGGGGCTGGGTAAGTTTAAGTTTACAATTCTTTCCATAAACATCTGTCAGAACTAACATAATTCTTTCCCTAAATATCAGGGCCTATACTTGAAGAAGGATGCTTGTTATCAAGAAGATAATAATAATGGTTCTATTCTATTTTTAATATTATATGATATGACTGTGAGATGTACAATTACAAAGATGAAGTCTGGGTTTCGGTCATACAGTGTTCGAGCACCCATCCCTCCACCAGTGCCCATTTCCCCACCACCAATGACCCCAATTCCTCTCCCCTCCCCCTCACCTGCCTCTATGGCAGGTTCTTTATCTCTTTTCTCTCTCTGTCTCTCTCTGTCTCTTTCTCTCTCTTCCTTCTATTACATATTGTGGCTTGCAATACATAGATTTAGATGCTATCATGTGTGTCTGTTTACCTATATTCAATGCTCCATTCTATACTGGTTTTATCATTTTGATGACAATTAGCACACTGTTCCCTTCTCTGTCTTACCTAAACTCTGACATCCACATGTTTGTGGTAGATTCCACCTGTTGACAGGACCTCCTGATCCATGTTTTGCCTGACCTTAATATTGGTATCAAAATACATATATATTTATATGATGCAGATAAATGCAGTCACTCTATATCTGTATTTTTCCTTCAGGCTAATTTCATAACTTAATTTTTCCTAACAGCTGCATAGTATTCCATTGTTTAGATGTACCACAGTTTCTTTATCCAGTTATCAGTTCTCGGGTACTCTGGTTGTTTCCAGATTCTGGCTATTGTGAATAGAGCTGGTATGAAAATAAAAGTGCAGATGGTGTTTCCACTGTGTGTTTTTTGGCTTCCTAGGCTATATTCCCAGGAGTGGTATGACTGGGTCAAATGGGATGGCTCATTTCTTTTATAATACATAATTGAAAGAAAAAAGTACTAATAGGAATGGCTCTATTCCTATTCCTGGCCTGCCACCCCAGCAGAGCCTTGCAAGGAGCAAGAGGACCCCCCCACACACCATGAGGGTGACCATTTTCCACATCCAGACTCCCCTCTCATCATAGCTCCACCCAGCAGAAGAGCTGATCACAGCCAAGCTCATCACAGACCCAATGTGCAGCAGTCTTTTTTCAGGCCCAGCCCAGGTATGCTAATCCAGAGACTCACATACACGGAGAAAAGCTGCTACCAGCTCTCCCTGGGCCTAGCTGATCACGAAGCACCTGGAAGGGAAGGCAGGTTCTAGCTCTGGCCCCCCCACCTCAGCAGAGCCTCACAAGAAGCTAGAGGACCCCACACACCATGAGGGTCACCATTTTCCATATCCGGATTCCCCTCTCATCAGAGCACCACCCAGCAGAAGAGCTAATCACAGCTGATCACAGTTCATCAATAAATGCTTGAGATAGAGATGACTACAAGAGTATCCCACCCACACGCCAGAGTCTGGCAAGCTACCCATGTCATATTTGATATACCAAATACCAGCAACAATTATAGACCTCATTCCCATGACCTGATGGAATGATAACAGATGCCCTTGGGCTGCACTAGCATGTGACAGGACATATGGAGATGTTACTGGTGCCTGCTCAAGCAAATCGATGATCAAAGGGAAGAAAAGTGATACAAGTGATACAAGGAATTTCTCTGTGTTCATGGATTTCTCCTAGAAGGCTCTGAAGACCAAAAGGTTTTCCAGGATCAAACTCAGGTCAGCTTCTTTGCCAAACAAGTCCTTATCTGTGGTACTATCATTCAGTCACCCTAAAAAGAATTTTTCTTAAATTATTCATTATCTTGTTACTGGATATTCTTTTTTGATAATGTTTCTGATGACTTATGACTTCAAATTCTAGTTCTGTTTTCTGCTTTTTTTGTCATTACCTATACTATGATTAGAATTGAAGGTCTCACACATACAAGACAAGTGCTCCATCACTAAGCTATATCCCAAACCTAATATCCTTAGTGTTCAATTTGTCTAATCTATTTTTCCCTCCTTTCTCTATATCACGATCATGATTACGATCTTCCCGTTGATCATCTATTTGCTAGAGCGGGCACCAGTAATATCTCCATATGTCCTGTCTCATGCCAGTAGAGCCAGGGGCATCGGCTTGCTACAGGAACATAAAGAGCCTCAAACCATTATATTAGGTCATGGGAATGACCTAATATAATTGTTACTGGAATTTGGCATATCAAATACAACACGAGAAGCTTGCCAGGCTTGCCGAGCGGGAGTCAAACTCTTTTAAACACCTCCAAATAAAGCATTTATTGATGAACCGCGCAGCTGCTTGTGGCCGGGTGAGCCGGGCTGTGATAGGCTGCTCTGCTGGGTGGAGTTCTGACGAGAGGGAAATCCAAATGTGGAAAATGGCGGCGCCCGTGGAGTGAGGGGAGTGGTCTGGCTTGTTGTGAGGCTCTGCCGAGGTGGTGGGCCAGGGCTAGAACCTCGCCATGCCTCCTGACTGCCTCATGAACGGCTGTGCACAGGGAGAGCAAGGAACAGCTCTGCCCCATGTCTGAGAGTCTCTGGACCAGCATACCTGGGCCGGATTGAGGAAAAAGCTGCTGCAGGGTGAGTGTCGATGATCTGGGCTGTGATGGGCTGGTCTGCTGGGTGGAGTTCTGACGAGAGGGAAGTCCAAATGTGGAAAATGGCGGCTCCCGTGGAGTGAGTGGGGGTGGTCTGGCTTGTTGTGAGGCTCTGCTTGTTGTGAGAGACTCTCATTGGGCAGAGCTGTTCCTTGCTCCCTGTACACAGCATTTCATGAGGCAGTCGGGAGGAATGGCGGATTCTAGCCCTGGCCCACCACCTCGGCAGAGCCTCACAACTTTCTCTACATCCTCATAATTATGTTATATTCCTTGTGTTCTTTTTGTTTTGTTATTTCTGCACAAATAGTATAATGAGAATTTAGACACTAGATACAAAGTGAGTTGTACTGTCACACCTAAAAGGTTATTTATTTAAGATAATTATGGGGCTAAATGGGGAAAAGCAATATTCTCTTTACTCTGTTAAGGTTATTTGAGCTTCCCTTTGGTCTCTCATTTTCTAGAGATGATTAATCACTTCTTAATTGAAAATTTACCTTGTTATATATCTTGGAGAATAATATATAGGTATAAGTGCAATGTTTATGAATGCAGATATGCATCTGTTATATATGCACTATTTTAAAATGTATTAATTATACTACTTATAAGATACAAATTTTAATATGAACTTATATTTTTATTGCAAAATAGCCATGTAAGTTAGCAGTCAAATATGACTTATTTCTAACATTAGTTTCCATTTATAGATCATATTCATACAGTATGTCGATGAATTGCCTAATTGTATTTGAGATTAACAATCTACATTTAGGAAATCAGGTGATATTAGAAAAATTGCAGGGAAATTCAAATGGTCTAGTAGAACATCGGCATAATTGATAAATATGGAATGATCTAAGAAAAGAAAAACAAATATACACAGCTTAAACACGATAAAAAGATTGCTCAGTATTATTTGTTTTTTTTTTACTTCAATTAATTTGTGAGGTCATGGATGATGAATTATAATTGAGATCATTAAAGTGTAAAATCTAGAATTCACAGAGTAAAACAAAGGCATTAAATGGCAAGATTTATCTTTTATTTTACCAAACTTTTTAGCAGCTAAGACCAACACTGGGAAACTTACTGCAATGTACAGTGTAGAGAACTGTTATTCCAGATACTTTTTGAGAGACAAATGCCTTTTTCCCTGAAGTCATCCATGACCCTAGTCACAACATAGACAATATTTAAAAGTCACATTTTTGAAAACAAAACCCTTATGAAGTTCTTGAGAACCGAAGATTATACCAACTATGAAAACTGGGTTGTGTTGTACTCATGACTTTTCTGTTTTAAACAAATAAGCTAATGACTAGATGGGCTTTAACATTTTTGTTCTACCTTGGTTTCAGAGAGTTTAACTGACTAATGGTTTTGAAGCCTGTGAAATTTGAACTGGGACACATCAAAAGCAGGTCATTATGGAACAGAATTGTATTAATGGAAATTGCCTGAAGCAATCAACAGAATTTTCTAATAGCACTTGCTCAGCTCTACTGATTCACCTATTCCTTCACTTCTGTGAATCAGCTCATCATCTCCTTATGATGAAGTGAATCTATGGCATTTTAAAGAATAATAACAGAAATACAAATGATAACCAAAAGATTTTAATTGGAGAGATGGATCCACACTCACATAGGAGTTTTTCTTAATGGAATTCTCAACATTAATATGCGTTTTCTTATTGGAATTCTCAATCAGAATTCTAAACATTGGCAAGTTAGATAATGCAATATTTATTTAATAATGTTGCTAGAGAGATATATTTATCCTTAAACTATGCCTGGGTAGGTACTAGGAATCTCAAATAAACTGAGTTTCTAAAGAAAATACATTTACAGGTCCTTATAGGTCCAGAGTAGTTCAATGGACATAAATCAATTTGGTAGCCATGAGAGAGAATGAGTGACAACTGAAAACCTATTATAAAAAATCTTGCCAGCTCGAATGTTTACGATTAAACAGTTAAGATCTTTGACTATCATTTCACTAAGTGACCACAATCACTCTTAACATCACTTTGAGTCAATAGAGAAAAAGTTCTTTATCACCATTGAGCAAAAATGCTACAACTTATTTAAAAGTGCTTGTAATTTTACATTTTAAATTAGAGAAATCTATGCTAAGAAACTAAACTAAAAGTTATAAAAATGTAATATCAATGACAGCATAAAGCTGTCATTAGGAAAAAATAAAAATTGCAAATTACAGATAGAACTATACAATAATTTAATACTTAAATTTAGGACTGCAGTGATAGCACAGCAGGTAGGGCATTTGTCTTGCACATGGCCGACTTGGGTTTGATCCACAGCATCACATATCGTTCCTCAAGGACTTCCAAGAGTAATTCCTGAGTGCAGAGCCTAGAGTCACCCCTGAACATCACTGGGTGTGACACAAAAAGCAAAAAATAAAACAACTTAAATTCACAATGGAGCATCATGCAACTTAGAAAATTAGAGTGCAAATATATTGAGAAATACTAATTAAAAAGCAGTAATATACAACTGGTGCTGGCATGGATGAGGGGAAAAAGGAACTCTCATCCACTGTTGATAGGAGTGCTGATTGGTCCAGCCCTTTTTGGAAAACAATATGGACATTCCTCCAAAAACTAGATATTGAGGTCCCATTTGATCCAACAATAGCACTCCTGGGAATATACCCTAGAGACCAAAAACACACAGCAAAAACACTAGCTGTACTTCTTTATTCATCGCTGCACTATTCACAATAGCTAGGATCTGGAAACAACCAAAGTGCCCAAGAACAGAGGGCTGGCTAAAGAAACTGTGGTACATCTAAATGATGGGATACTATGCAGCTATCAGAAAAGGCAAAATTATTAAATTTACCTGCAAATGGATAGACATGGAGACTATCATGCTGAGTGAAATTAGAAAGAAAAGACAGATATAGGATGACTGCATTCATTAATAATACATAAATATATACACCAATGTTTTATTAAGTGTGGGAAATGGTAATGTCAGACTAGAATTCACCATTGAATATACACAAAGAGACTTAAATGATAGTCCTAAATATCTGCAGGACTAGCTGCAATGTGTAACAGAAGAGGGAGAGAGATGTAGAGACAGAGAGAGACAGAGAGAGAAAGAGAGGAAAAGGAGGTATCTGCTATTGAGGCAACCTGGGGGTTGGGGAAAGGGGGTGTGGGTATACTGGTGGTGGGAATGGGGCACTGGTGGAGGGATGTGTGCTGGAATACTGTATTACCAAGAACCAATTGTGAACACCTTTGTAATTGTATGTTTCACTGTGGTATAATAAAAATTTTTTAAAAATAATAATTATGAATAATGTTTATTTTTTACAACTTAGATAGCACAGAAAACTAAAGTGGTTCCTATGAAAATGGCATTGCATAGAATGATTGACAAATTATAGATTGATTATTATCAAAGATCCAGTATTACCAGGTAGCCTTTTTCTAGCATACTATGAATTTACTAGTCTCCTTTAAAAACTCCTTGAAATCAAAATCTCAAGATTTGTTGTTCCTACCAAATTTCAGGAAAAAATTATATATCAATCCAATTTGAATATTACAGATTTATAGTCTTTATATATTAGATGTGTAACAAAAAGGAGAGAGGGTCCGGAGTGATAGTCCAGCATGTAGGGCATCTGCCTTGCAAGCAGCTGACCCATGTTCAATCTCCAGCTATCCATATGGTCCTCCAGTAACACCAGGAGTAGTTCCTAGGCAGAGTCAGGAGTAACCCTGAGCATCTCTGGGTGAGACCCAAAAAGTTAAAAAAAAGGAGAGATAAAATAAATAGAACAGTGTCCATTTTCAAAGCAAACCACTGCTTACTTATTTGGAGGACAGAGGACTAGAGTATTTTGCATTTTACTTTACATATATCAATATCTAGACTCATCTGCATCTAATAAAATACAGGCTTTTATAATAGAAAATTACAGTAAAAATTCTGGGTTCAGTTTCCAAAACATAATAGACACTAGAGAGATTTTTTTTTCATTTTGTGTGCCTGTGTACCTGTTTTAAAGAGAAAATTCTTTAACAAATGTACACATATTCTTATAAGGACTATCGATTGTATATTTTCCATCTCAAAAAGTTAAGGGATGCTGATAATTCATTGACTCTTTGAAATACATTGACTGTTATAGTGGAAGTTTAGGCTCAATTTATGTTTTAATAACATTTACTAGAGTTATCTTTTGAGTATCAAAATGTCATTGAAAATTCTTCAATAATTTACTGCAGCACAGAGCTTCCCAATGTTTTGATTGGCTTGCAACTCTCAGCCATTTCTTTTGAGCTTTTATCAAGATATATTTGAGAGCTGGGATTTGTCCTATTCCACTTGGTTTACTCAGACCCTCAGAGGTAATCTCAATTGGAATTTTTTTTCAAAGACATCCATAGGCAGTAATGATAATCCTTCAGCATTTAGATCAGCCCTCTCTTTTTATTCCACTAATGAATACTCTGGAGATGTATGGGTAATTTTACAGAACAAATTAACCTAAGTGCAGAGCTACTTACAATGTTCATTTTACTGGACACCTACGAAGCAGAATAAATTTAAATATAGTTTAATCGACCCTTCCAGGCCTAGAAGAGATCCAGCTGCTAGAACATAAATATAATGGCAATTAATGTAAACTGATGCTAAGTTGTTGTGTTTTTGTTACATAACTGCTGATAAATATTACAATTGGGATTCTAATTCCAAGCAAATAGAAATAATAGAGGAATCAGGAAGCCACATGGTCCTATGCCTCACTCTTGTCAAAGTGATGAAGAGATGACTTTGCTGGGTGACTTTGTTGGAAAGAAATATGATTTTTAATTACCTTGTTGTTCCTAGCATAAATAGCCATGACTTGCTCAACAAGAGTGCCATGATGTAAACTGCATTTGTTTCCCTCCGGCCTTTATTTCACAGCATAATTGACACAATGGAACTCTCCGTCCTACTAATAGGGCAGCTGGAAAACTAATTGATATTCTCTGTTTTCAAATATTTGTATCCTCAAGCCTCTCTGCCCAAAAAAGCTTGACAGAGTCGCTTCATTATCTCATTATGTGATAATTATTGCATCCTCAATTGAGGATGCAATAATTCCAGGGTCTGCGAATAATTCATTTATGCTATTATCAATATAAACTTGTGCTAGATATAACCAATTTTCAACATTTTACATTTAGACAACAGTTTTGTCTCCCAGTGATGTAAGACCTGTGTAATTTTTATATTAAAAGAGGATATATTTAAATTAATATAGTCTCTATTCTAGTTTTTAAATCTCATCTTTCTTTTCTCCCCCATCTTCTCCACTCTTTCTTTCCTTCTGTATCCTTCTCTCTGGGGCCAAGGTTTATTGAACATTCACCCTTTAAAACATTGAATTCCCTCACTCAGTTATTCTAAATGATGTGTATAGGTGATATCATTTTGTGTTGTCAAGTTCATTGAGTCCATTGCAGTTCTTCTCACTTTTTAGACATATTTTTAATTTCTTCCTCAGATGTTTGGGCCAAACATGTTCTAATGTTACAGAGTTAGGTAAAAGAAAAATGATACAAACAAAAAAGAAATTTGAAATGAACCAAAAATAATATAAAAAAGAGGCTTCTCACACAGATATGAATCTCTTCTCAACTTTGCGAAATTTTTTTCTTATTTCTCTTATTACCATCTGAGCTTTTCAGCATCCAATATGCCTTTAAAAATTTATTATTTGCAGAAGTATCTTTAAAGCTGTAAATTAGACCATGTTACCTTTTTGATAATATAATCCAGTGGTTTTATATCATGCCAGCAACAACTGTTACTCTTTACCCTGGTTTTAAGCTTGAGTGCAGCACTGCCAACTTTAGAGCAGTTTAGTTCACTAATAATTTTTCTTGTTCAGCGTACTGACCCATGGTGACTTATTTCTTGTTTCATTTTTAACTCTTTAATTTCCCTGCAACATGCTTAATATACAGAGTTGCATTTACTATGGACCAATTGTCTCTTTACTTACTTGTATTTCAAATACTGTCATTTTTTCTGCTTACCACTAACTTCCCAACACCTTAAGATTCTAAGAGTTCCATTAACAGTTCTTAAATGATGAAATTTAACAGTGATTGAGTGATTTAATTGCATGAAATTAAGCCATATTAATTGACAAGTACATAGAGATAAAATTTTAATCTATTGGATTTAATTGTTTATAAAAATTTCATTGCAACTTGTGTACAAATGAATGGACATCATCATGCTTAGTGAAATCACTCAGAAAGAAAAGGACAGGGGCTGGAGAGATAGCCCAGAGGGTAGGGCGTTTGCCTTGCACGTGGTTGGCCCAAGCTGGCCCGGGTTCGATCCCTGGCATCCCATATGGTCCCCCAAGCACTGCCAGGAGTAATTCCTGAGTGAAGAGCCAGGAGAAACCCCTGAGCATTGCCGGGTGTGACCCAAAAAAAGCAAAAAAAAAAAAAGAAAAAGAAAAGGACAGATACAGAATGATTGTATTCGTCTGTGGGATATAAATATATAACAGTGTTCTACCAATTGTTAGAAATGGTTATGCCAGACTAGAACTGAGCATCAAATATAGGCAAAGTGATTTACATGACAACCCTTAAATGCATGTATGGCAAGCCACAACACAATGTATAAGGGAAATAGAGAGAGTGAGTGTGTGTGTGTGTGTGTGTGAGAGAGAGAGAGAGAGAGAGAGAGAGAGAGAGGAAGAAAAAAAATCTCTGCTATAGAGCCAGACAGGAGTAGGGAGCAGGAAATCTGGGAACATTGGTGGTGGGAAATGGGCACTGGTGGAGGGATGGGTGCTGGAACACTGTGTGACTTAAACCCAGTCATGAACAGCCTGTAAATGTCTATTCCACTGTGTTATAATAAAAAAAGAAATTTCACTGCAGCAGAAAGAAACTGAATTCATTTATCTACAAAAGAGTGCCTTAAATTATTTTTAAGAAAGTCTAGAAAGTAGTTAAAAAAGACTCTTCTTAATCTATTTCCCCCTTTGAATGCCTCTTCCAGATTTCTCTAAATAGCATGGGTTGCAAAGCATTGACTTCCATTAGGGTACTATACCACATCCAAATTCTACATGTCCCTCATTTTTTAGTTTTTGTATATTCAGCCCTCCACAACAAAACCACTAAGAATAATTCTTATAATTTCACCTTCCATATAGAAGGATTTAAATCTTTGTGGAGGTTTTGGGGAGGTCAGAAAGATAGAACAGGGGTAAGGCTTTTCTTGTGTGCAATTAAGCAATTGGTGTAGTTGCAAAGAACAAGAATTAAGAAAAAACAAAGATAAAATGAGTGAGAGTGAGTTGGGGAGATATCTGCCAAGCTAATCTTAACAACGGTTATGATTATTTCCCTCCATTTTGAGAAGCAGACTCTAGCTTCTTCTCTCAACCAAATCAGGTCCCACTCAATTTTCCATACTGCTTTGCTCTTCTAGACTCTCAGTGTTAAAGATATTTCAGATTAGCTACTTCCAGGATACTCATCATTCCTTGATGGAAGAAATTTTCCATTAAATGCAACTGTTAAATTCACTGAAGGCCTAAATTATTCCCACTATGCAGAATTAAGTTCAATCTATACATAAGGTGTATGTTCAGAACTCCACAATAAAACACTAAGAATATTTTTTACAAATTCACCTTCAGTGTAGATAGGGTTTAAAGCTTTAGGGAGGGTTGGGGAGGCAGAAAGATAGAACAGGGGTAAGACTCTTTTCTTTTGTGTCAGACAACCCGGTTTTCCTGAGCCCCTGCCACATGTGGGCCAAAAGCAAAACAGAAAACTTTGTTCACATTTAAGTCTTCCAATATTTAAAATTGAACTCCACCTCCACCCAGTAGATGAGTCTATCACAGCTCGGCTCGCGACGGCCACAAGCGGCCGCTGGTTCATCAATAAATGCTGTATTTAGAAGTGACTACAAGAGTATGCCACCCACACGGCAAGCCTGGCAAGCAGCCCATGTCGTATTTGATATGCCAAATATCAGTAACAACTATGTTAGGTCATTCCCATGACCTAATATAAAGGTTTGAGGATCTTTATGTTCCTGGAGCAAGCAAATGCCCTTGGGCTCTACTAGCATGAGACAGGACATATGGAGATGTTACTGGAGCCTGCTGAAGCAGATTGATGATGAACGGGAAGATAGTGATAGTGATAGTGAATATTTCAAATAGGATAAGCTTATAATTCAAATGTTTCAACTACTATAAGCATCTTTTCTAATAAAGAAAGAAAATGCTGAGTTGTTAATAAGTACTTTCACCAAATAAAGAAAATGACAAAATATCTGAGTTCTATGAAGGTGCAAGTGTCATATTAGAAACTAAAGAGGTATTTACTAAAACAGCTTGCCTGAACCCAGTACCTGACATATGGTGTAGCTTTCTAAACCCAATAGTAATGCTATAATTACTTTTCATAATGTGTCGGGCGCTCCGCCGGGTCCCCGACAGTGCCGGGAAGCGAAGTTCCCTTCTACCTCCGAGCCAGCGAGGAATGGATGAACACTCAGGAATCCGATGAGGTTTTAAAAAGCTTTACTTATCACAGGTTCAGGCATACAAATCAGCAAAAAGGAAAAACCCGATGCTTAGGATTCCAGGCTAGAACCCCAGCCACGTGTAGGCCAAGATGGCGACCACCACGTGTAAAGCTTCCAAGGGGAATAAACGCTCACAAGGCGAGATCCCACCGGGAAGAAGCCTGGGAGAGCGGATCCGGCTAGTTTATACCCCCTCGCAACTCAGACCTTCCTCCCATTGTTATGGAAAGCAGAGAGGGTCCAATGCCCTCTGGTAATCCCTCCCTGCATCTCACCTAGGGCCTTTACTGTGCTAATGTTTTGAGCCGGGAAGGCCTTTGAAATGTAGAGAAGGGGGGTTTCTGAGATGGCATGTCACTGTACCAAAGACCAACACCAATGCCAGTTCAATATTTCTCCAAGCCTTCACAAGTCTCCTCTACTTCATTGTAGTTTTATATTTTATCAGGGAGCCATGCTTGTTTGTTTGGAAGCAAACAGCATTTCTCTCTGGTCTAATTACTTAGGTGTCCTTACGTGGCCAGGCTAATATGCTGGTAAGATCTAGCTAGTCCCACGATGATTGTGATAGCATGGGAGAATATTTATACCAGCTAGTACAGCATACATGGTCGGATAAACTGCCACATTTAGACTACCCCCTTATCTACGGAGTGATTTGCGGGAGGCAATCCAGAGCAGATGCAGCGGCCCTTAGGAGTCCTGCAACAATAATGCACTAATTTTAACTTCTTAAAAACCTGTATCATCTAACAATTTTTCTTTGCTTTTAGGAAATGATTAAGAACCTTGACCCAATTCACAGAGTTAGTGACTAGAATATAACAAATGTTAAAAAGAAATAGAATGCCTTTCTAGGAGTCATTTACTGTCTTTAATTTAAATAATATTCTAAAGAGATTAAAAAATTAAATTCTATGACCTACTTACATGTCACTTTTATTTTATTTTCACTTAATTATAATTTATGAGAAAATTATTTTAAGTTTCTTTCATTATTAATTTTTAGTTTAATGAGAAAAGAAAACTGATTATCAGTAGTATAGTTATCACTATGGAAAATAAAGGAAAGAACAAATAGAGGAATCATGTGGTATCTGGAGAAAAACTTATTTCACTGTCATTCCTAGCTGGCTGTTTCTCCATTGCATCTTTATTGGTTCATTAAATATCTATAATGGCTCCCAAGAGATAGTTCCCAAGGGACGAATGTTTACTTTTTTTTCCTGTCCCACTGGTTTGCATCCCGGGATAGCATATGGACCCATAAAAACTGCCAGATGTGCACCTGAACACAGAACTAGAAGTTCTGAGCACTGCTGGATATAGAATTAAGAATAAAAAAACTAAATAAATATCTATTATGATAGGTGTATCAAGAATTGCCACTCTACTGGTGTTAGAGAAAATCACATTAATATTACCGCTTTTGAGATCATATGCTAAAAAAGGTAAATAAAAGGATTATATGTAGTAATTATCATGAGAGAGAGAGACCAAAGATAGAAATGAAATGCCAAATTAAGGAAATGGAGAAACATTTTTTAAAGTTGAAGTTAGATATAAAGGAAGAAGGCCTCTTGACTAAGAGGTAGCAGGCTTGACAGAAAAAGAAAATAATACAAGAGCATTGTGAACTAGAGGAAATAAAAGCCTGTGGGGCCAGAAAGCCAGTACTTCAGTCAGGGTTCAATCCCTGGCATTCAATATGGTCCCCCAAACAGTGCCAGGATTGATGCCTGAGCAAAGAGTCAGTAGTAAGCCCTCAGCACTGCCTAGGGGAACCCCCAAACCAAAACAAATAGAAAAAGAAAAGGGAAATCATGAGTCTAAAGCAAAAACCAAAGTAAAGTCTAGAGGGGAAAATACATTCAAATTTCTTGGTAAAGTGAAAACATGTTATTTGATTCTGGATTTCAGATGTTCATTAGTGAGGACTACATCCTATGCTTTGATGGATCACTTGTATCACTTGTCTTCCTGTTGTTCTTCGATTTGCTGTATTGGGAGCCAGTTATGTCTCCAATTATCCCAGTCACATGTTAGTGTAGCCAAAAGACATCTGCTCACTCCAAGAACACAAAGAGCCTCAAACCATTTGTTCAAGACATGGAATTAGGTCTATTTTTGTTACTGTTTTGGGCATATTGGATATGACACAGGTGGTTTGCCAGGCTGTGCCATGTAGGCCATATACTCTTGGTAGTAGGTAGGCTTTCAGTTCTTGCATTTATTGACATACTGTGCGGCCACAAAGTGGTCACATGCAACGGGAAGAGCCGGTAGCAGCTCTGCACCATGTATTTGTGTCTCTGGTTTACAGCTGACCCCTGAGAGCCATTCATGGGTGGGTCTACCAGGCATCCCAGAAAGGACAGAGATGAGGGAAAGAGACCCCAGCTCCATCACCACGGAAGTTCCGTGACTTTAGCTGCTGAGACCAGCATACCTGAGCTTGAAATAGGCTTCTTTCTTGGGTGGCGCTCTGAGGAGTCCAGACATTGAAAATGGCTGCCATCACAGTAAGGCGGTTCCTCTGGCTTCTTCTGAGGCTCTATTAGGGTGGTGGGAGAGAGTCAGAACCCGCCCTCCCTCCTGGGCTCTTGTCAGAGCCCCACCCTAAAAAGAAGTCTATTTCAAGCCCAGGTATGCTGGTCTCAGTGACTAAAGTCATTGGGCTTCCATGGAGATGGAACTGGTGTCCCTTTCCCCCACCTCTGTCCTGTCTGGGAGGCCTGTAGGATCTGCCCAAGAAATTCCCTTGGACTGTAGGCCTTGAACCAGAGACACAAATACATGGGGGAAGAGCTGCTACTAGCTCTCCCTGTGCTCAGCTGATTATGAGGCATCCAGGAGTGATGGTGGGTTCTGGCCCTGGCCAGCTTTGATGGATAAACTAAATTATTTTTCTATATTAAGTTTATGAAAAAAATTTGTAATAAATCCTTTCAAG
>JAJIBD010001170.1:0-30000 GCA_021461705.1 Cryptotis parvus | reverse complement strand
CTTGATCACTTGATTATTTGAAGTCCTGTTATTTGTCAATTTGCTCAAGTGGGCACCAGTAACATTTCCATTTGACCCTATCATGTGCCAGTGTAGCCCAATGGCATCTGCTTGCTCCAGGAATATGAAGAGCTCAAACTGTTTATTCAGGGTCTTGACAAAGAAGTATGACCATCTTGTAGGTGGGTGGCCACGTGATCTTTTGACATCCCATAGTATCCAGTTGGTAATGGCTCTAGTCCAGTGGTCGTCTCTAAATCACATTACATGTCCAGCCCACCGGATTTTCAACTTACTGGCAAACGAGATGGTGTCCCTGACTCTGGATCATCAAAGAGATCGGAACCCAGATTCTTTCTCTCATTTGAGTGAGGCGTGATATTCCATGCATAGCTCTTTTGATTCCTCTTTAGGAGAACTAAAAATCCTGCTTTTGTAGGGCCTAGGCCTCGGAGGTGTAAGTTAATGGAGGGAGAATGGTGGAGTTGAAGTGATGTGCCTGGAGCTGGAGGTTCTTTGTTCTTTTAGCTATTTCTTCAATGCTCTTGAAGGTGTTCCATGCTGCTCTCTTCCTCCTGCTCAGCTCTGGCTTTAGGTCATTCATCATGTTGTGTTCTTGACCTAGGTACACATAACTGCTGCATTGAGAGATGTTTGTTCCGTTGAGAGTGAATAGGATATCTAGAACTAGCTCTTTTTTCATGAACATTTTTTTTTGAGATTCAGCTGTCTTTCCACATTCTCAGTTGAAGTCAGCCAGCATTTGTGCCGCTTGGCTAATGTTTGGTATTATTACAAAAGAAGCAGAGGGTGTGTAGTTGCCGACCATCTATCTTCACTCCCATTCCTTCCCATTCTAATTGTCACATGACATTATCGAGGGTGGCACTGAAGAGTTTCAGTAACAGAAATTGAAGAAAAACAACAAACAAAAATTGAGAGATTAGAACCATCTATCACATAATTCAGAAATTATAAGCAACTGCATTACCCTTTGAATTAAAAGGTTTATTTTCAAAACTAAATTGTCCAATGCTAATTTGGCTTTATTTGTTCTAGCTCTATCTATCCAGGTCTTTATGACTCAAAATAATTCTACATGCTGGAGATGGAAGCCAGGCAAATAATATACATGCACAATTCTTAAACTGGCAAGTATCAAGTTTTAAATCTCTTTTAAATTCAGTTTTAATTGAATTGTCTTTGATTTCCAATATTGTGAAATTTTAAGGGTTCAGTTTCAATTGCTACATGCTTTCTTTGCAAAAAGAAAATCTAATAGAAGAATATCCTGTCCATTTAATATTTTAAATCTTCCTCTAACTTTATAAATTAATAATTTTTAGCTTTAAGCCTATGAGTGCTCTTACGTTGGTTTACTTCTGGAAGATACATGCCAACAAACCTTGATTTTAAACTTTAAAGTTCAGATTTTGAGTCTTAATCACCAGTTGCCCACAATTGTAACTAAAGCAATCAAACTGGCAAGTACCAAGCAGCATGGCTGACTTTTTTTTTCCATTTTAAGTCACATCCAGCAATGCTAAGGGGTTGCTCCTGCATTTGCTGATTACTCCTGTCAGTGCTTGGGGGACCATATTGGATGTCTGGGATCGAACCCAGGTTGGTTGCTGGCAGAGCAAACATCCTAATGCTCTACTATTGCTCTAGCCCCAGTATGTTGTCTCTTAGACTTAGTAAAATTATGATGGTTGTCAGAAGGAAAGGGGATGTGTGGTGGAGAAATAAATGAGTAACAGATTTCTCTTAGTGATAGGATGGCACTAGACAGACCTTTGATTGTAGAAGTGATGGCAATCATATGTGTTTTGTAGCTATTTAGCTGTGCAATTGCTGACAATACTTTCAACATCCTTTAATGCAATAAATATTTATTAGTCCATTTATTATATGAACATAACTTTATTGAAGCATGTTAGCTCTGTATAAAGAAAATGAATGTTTTATTTTCAAAATACCTACAGGAGGAAATTGAAAGAGAAACTTAAAAGAAAAGCACATTGGAAAGTATGATTAGAAGAGTTTTGGTCACTTGTCACTTGTTTTGCCGTTGTTGATCAAATTGCTCGAGCGGGCGCTAGTAGCATCTCCATTCATTGGGAATGAGGTCCATTATTGTTACTGTTTTTGGCATATCAAATACACCACGGTAGCTTCCCAGGCTCTGCTGTGGCTCAGGGTTCATTCCAGGGGCCCAGTCTTTTTCTATGTAAGATCATCAACCATCCAGGGCCCACGGAACAGAGCCCTGAGTGTACACAAGTCTGTCTCCTATCTGCCATCTGCAAATGCAGCCAGGCACCAAACCCCCTAACACCTCGAGGGGCATACTTATGGCTATGTGCTCCAGGATCATTCCTGGCAGTACTTAAGAATCCACAGGCAACATCAGTGATCAAACTGACATCAGATGCATTCTTTACGTTACCATCACTAAAGAGTTTTGGTACTATTAGAAAAATCAGAGACATGCTTTTAGAAGAGAGAATATTTATGTTGACATTGAGGGATTAAGATAACTTCTTAAGTTTCTATAAGAAATGATCTGATCACAATTATATATGAGTTTTATTGTTAAGTTCTCACAGGGAATCTTTATTTTGTTTTATCTGTAAATTTTTGAGGATGCCTCATTGCTGTGTTGCCAACTGGCCTAAATAAAATGATTAATTAGATTTGACACTCTATATATTAAAACAATAGGAAGGAATATGCATAAAATTCCGACAGGACAACTAGTGTAAATAGCCTCCTAAAATCTTATTAATGGTGTTTAGTTGATTAAAAATGGGATCTAAACATAGCAAAAAATCTTGTTTGCCCTACATACCTTCATTTCCTTCTCTCCTTTCAAGCCAGAAGTAAAGATCTTAGGACTGCTTAAAATCAAGAGCATTTGTACTTTCAAAGACAGGAAGTTCAGACGAAATCTCTTAAAGCCTGTATCATCAGACACTCATGAGACACTTTTAACTTAAGCACAAGTCTTTAGCATTTCAAGAAACAGAAGGTTTTTGTTCTTTATTGACAATCATTGCTTTTAAGGCATACATATTCAAATTAGTAGATATATTTCAAATATATTTGTCCTGAGTTCTAGAGGACAGAGGGTATATATATCTAGGATAATTCTCCATTCCTGTTCAATTCCAGCAGCTGCTCTTAGTTTTCCATTAGTGATGCCAGTTTTCTCCAAACTTGCCTCACTCTTGTTTGCCACCCACTCTGCAAATTTTAGTCACTTCTAAGAATGTTGACTTTTATTAACTCTCTGTTATAATCATTTTGTATTCATCACAGTTTTCTGATAATATGAAACAATATCCTATTATCATCAAAATAAGCCAAAGGGGCAAAAATATGCGATTTTAAATTAGTCAACAAATCAATATTAAATCTTATGGGAAATTTTTTATAAGTCAAACTAACTTTTAAACTCTGGTGATTTTGGTTTTGATGAGAATGCTATTTGGGTCTCCAAAAGAGGAATCAAAAGAGGCTATGCTTGGAATATCACCCCTCACTCAAGTGAGAGAAGGAATCAGGAGTTCTGACCTCTGTCGCTATTCCAGAATCAGGGACGCTGTCTCGTTTGCCAAGGCATCAAAATTAGATGGGCTGGACATGTAATGTGATTTGGAGACGACCGCTGGACTAGAGCTGTTACCGACTGGATCCCACAGGATGTCAAAAGATCACATGGCTGCCCACCTACAAGATGGTCAGACTTCTTCGTCAAGACCTTGAATGAAGGGTTTGAAGCTCTTTGTATTCCTGAAGCAACCAGATGCCATTGGGCTATACTGGCACGTGATAGGGTCAAATGGAAATGTTACTGGTGCCCGCTCGAGCAAATTGATGAATAATGGGATGTCAAGTGATATGTGGAATTATTATATACTATTAAAGTTAGATTCATGCATACAGTGTACCAACACCACACCCTCCATTAAAGTGATCCCTTCAACTTACCCCTTTAATGCATGGAACTTTTTATTTTATTTTGTTTTATTTATTTATTTTTTTGCTTTTTGGGTCATACCCAGCAATGCTCAGAGGTTACTTCTGGCTCTGCACTCAGGAATTACTCCTGGCAGTGCTCGGGGACCATATGGGATGCCAGGGATCAAACCCAGGCCGGCATAGGCCGGCCATGTGCAAGGCAAATGTCCTATCTGCTGGACTATCACTCTGACCCCAACTTTTTTTTAATTTTAGGCTGAATTTAGTAGTGTTTTTCACATTACTTGGAATTAAAACTTTCCATCTGAACTCTTCCTTTCATTTTATCTTCCAATATTCATTGTATATATTGTATTTCTTTATTTTCATAACATGTTTTTTTTAAAAATAGGAACATTAGAACCTAGTATTTTAATTTTAAATTCCCTCCATGTCCACAAAATATTGCAAAGGACTTGAGAAAATGTCTTGTTAGGAAATTCTGTTTCATAGATATAATAGATTGGGTAGATTAAAGCCACCAAATATGCGGAGAAACAAAATTTCTTAGAATGTAAAAGTCTTATTTTCATTTAAGAAAAAATAGTGTTTTCATCTTAAATGTTGAAGCAGCTTTATCACTCTTGATGTTTATTTACATTTTAATATATTGGTCCTCACATGTAGATGAATTATTGCTCGGGTCAGTCAAAAATTAAGTCAAAAATAATAATGGTGATTCTGAAAATATTCAATAAAGCATTAATTTTTTTCTAAGTATATAAACTAAAGGCCAGCAAGAATTGTGAGCAAGCTGCAGTGGCTTCAAGAATAAATCACTACTAAACATTGCAGAAAGTAATTGTGGATTATTGGAAGTCTTTTCCTCAAAGGAAAAATAGACTGAGGGCAATTGCAAGGCAATGGTAAAGTAGTGGAGATGAGGATGGGATTTTATTTTTTCTTACATCTGCCATCATATCAAAGGAATGAAACATTACAATTTTTACCTACAAGAGACTCAACCAGAATTTAATATGGTGCAAGTTGTTAAAATTACTTTGCTCTAAAATTAAGTAATCCTGATAAAAAGGTAAAAATCATTGTCTTATCTCTGATTTAGTGACAATTTGAAATAACATTCGCCTCCCTGTCATCCCTAAAGTATTAGTTAGCTTTGTATCTGAGAAAGAGAGTCTAGAAATATTTGATATATGAAGTGCATGCCCATGTTACTGTTACGTGATGGTTCTCTACTCAACTCCTACTCTTTGCATAGTCATTTTAATTTTCTCCATTCTAGACCATACCATAAGGATGCAAGAATAATCACTTGTGCATTTTCGTTTCCTCCTGAGAGGTAGACAAATATAGCACATTCAGTAGTCTTCTACCCTACCTCACCTTTTTTGACTTTTAAGCAAGATTTGTCACTGTTAGTAACTGAAGAATTTCATTTTCAGAAAAATAAGATTTCTCTTATCCCAATTTTAATGGAGAATTCAAAAACATTCATTGATGTGCTTTTGTCATGGAATAACTAAATTATCTCTATACTAATTTTCAGTTTATTGATATATTTATTTCACACTTATTTACATATTTAAAATATATAGTCTAGTCACATATTATGGAAGACTATCAAAATTCTGTACCTATTTTCAGTTTATCTGCTAATTGCCAATTTTCAAATAATGAAAATAAATATACAACTAAATATCTTAGAAAAGATCCCAGAAAAGGCACTTATTGTATGGGCATCACTATCACTATCACTATCCTCCTGTTGATCATCTATTTGCTTGAGCGAGCACCAGTAATAGCTCCATATGTCCTGTATCATGCTAGTAGAACTCAAGGGCATCTGCTTGCTCCAGGAACATAAAGAGCCTCAAACCATTATATTAGGTCATGGGAATGAAACTGGTATTTGGCATATCAAATACAACACGGGAAGCTTGCCAGGCTTGCCGTGCAGGTGGCATACCCTTGCAGTCACCTATAATATAGCATTTATAGATGAACTGATATTCATGGGGCCCACCATTTTCCACATTCGGACTTCCCTCTCGTCACAACTCCACCCAGCAGACCAGACTATCACTACTCATGGCGCTAGCGGCCATGCGGTTTATCAATAAATGCTTTATTTAGAGGTGACTACAACAGTATGCCACCCGCATGGCAAGCCTGGCAAGTTGCTCGTGTAGTATTTGATATGCCAAATACCAGTAACATTTATATTAGGTCATTCCCATGACCTAATATAATTGTTTGAGGTTCTTTATGTTCCTGGAGCAAGTGGATGCCTTTGGGTTCTACTAGCATGAGATGGGACATATGGAGATATTACTGGTGCCCGCTTAGCAAATTAACGGGAAGATAGTGATAGTGATAGTGATAGTGATAGATGAACTGTGGCGCGGCGCAAGCAGCCGCACAAGACGGGCTGTGATAGGCTGTCGCTGGGTGGAGTTCTGACAAGAGGGAAGTGTGGATGTGAAAAATGGCGGCCCCATGGAGTGGGGAGGGTCATATGGCTTGTTGTGCGGCTCTGCTGGGGTGGCAGGACAGGGCTAGAACCCACCATCCCTCCCGGGCACCTCATGAGTGGCTAGGCACAGGGAGAGCAAGTAGCAGCTCTGCCCCATGTCTGTAAGTCTCTGGATCAGCATGGGCATATAACTATTTTAGTCTTATGCAGTCTCATTTTGATAGTTTGGAGGAGACATTTTTTTCACAATGATATTTGCCAGATAATAATTTAATATGTAGTGATGTGGATTGAACCTGGGTCAGCCATTTGCAAGACCGATGCCTTAACCACTGTTCTATTCATCTAGCCCCTGCTCATTTGTTCATAAAACATCATTTATAAAACAAACAGGGAGCAATTAGTTTTTAAAATAACATTTATGGGAAGAAGATGCAGGCAAAATCCTACATGACATTTAAGCTAACGACATCATCCAAGTTTAAACACCACCGACCAAGCAAGAGAAAACAAAAGATAAACAATTGGCACTACATTAGACTATGAAGCTTCTGCACCTCGAAAGAAATGGTGACCAAGATACAAAGAGTCCATAGAATATGAAAACTATTTACCCAATATCCATCTGATAAGGGGTTAATAACCAAGATATATAAGGCACTGGTAGGACTTCACAAAATAAAACAAAAAATCCAACCCTATCAAAAACTTGGGAGAAGCAACAAATAGGAACTTTGTCAAAGAAATCCAAATGGCCAGAAGGCACATGAAAATATGATACCCGTCACTAATCATCAGGTAGATGCAAAAAGAAATAATGAGATATCTCACATTTGGCACACATTTGAAGCAGGAATGTCCTGTCGGGTCGGAGGCGCAGAGATGAGACACCAGGAACACGATGTATATCCATTAATTTTTTTTTCTAATAATCACCAGCCGGAGGGGCAGCAGTTCTCACCTTGGTGGCTAACTGGCTGAAGCTAATTGACTGCAGCTAACTGACCAGAGCTCACTGGCTTGAGCTCACTGACTTGAACTGACTCACTTGAGCTGACTGACCGAACTGACTGCCCACCTCCACCAAGACCCCAACTCCCTTATCCCCTAGTCTCACAGGGCAATACAGCTTAAAGTTTGCATGGTTTACATTACAAAGACAGTTCACATTCATTGAATAGGACTTAGGAATAATAGGAAGGAGACAACCAGGAACCAAAAACCTGTAGGGAGTTGCTATCTAGGTAAGATGAGATGAACAATAGAGACGCATTACAGTTGCTAATGCAGCCTTCCGGACTAGCCCATGATGGCAAGGATGTGTCAGACAGAAGAACAAGAAAAGCCTGTTTTTTGCCTAACGTTAAGCATTGTCCATTAGACTCCATCTTGGGCTAGTTATAGCCAACAGGGAAATGTGCAGAGAAATGACCTAGGATAGCCTTGTCTGGGTACCTGCAGCTTTGATTAACAGTCTCACTAGGGATTTCTACATATTAACTCTATTGGGAGACAGTCTGCCAGAAGTCCCTGTGTATCTGTTAACAGGCAGTTTCCATCAGACCTTCCTTGGCATATCCTTAGATCTACCTTCTGCCAACACACATTCAAAAGAATGAGAACAACAAAAAGAAAAAGAACATGTGCTGGAGCAGAGGAAGTAGAAAGGGCCTCTCATTCATTGCTCATGGGAATGCCGACTGGTCCAGTCTTTTTGGAAAACAATATGAATATACCTTATAAAACTAGAAATTGAGCTCCCATTTGACCCAGCAATACCACTTCTGGGAATATTATCTGAGGGCCCCAAAACATTCATCAAAATGCCATCTGCACTTCTATGTTTATTGCAGAAATATTCTTAATAGCCAGAATCTGGAAATAACCAGAGTGCCTGAAAGCAGAAACTGGATAAAGAAACCATGGTACATCTACACAATGGAATGCTACACAGCTGTTAGGAAAAGTGAAGTTATGAAATTTTGTTTTAAATGGATGAGTGGAGAATATCATGCTGAGTCAGACAGATAAAGAATGACTGCATTTATTTGTCAGATAAAAAATATGAGTCTAATATCCAAGGCCAGGAAAAATATGTGTTAATGATTGGAAGTTTGCCAAAAGTGGGTTAGGGATGAAGGGCAGTTAGAATAAATAAGTTACCAGTACAGCAATAATGGTTGGAGATGATTAATTAGAACAGCAACTGGATGTTGAATGTAGGTAATGGGATATACCTGATAAATTTTTAGTATCTTTCTTGTAAACCAGGATTCCCAAAAAAAAGGTGAGAGTGAGTGAGTGGAGAAAGAGAGAGAAGAACAGTATATTGAGGCTGGAGAGCTGAGAGGTAAATTGGGAACTTTGATAATGGGAAATATACACCAGTAAAGGGATGGATTGAAACATTATATGAAATCCAATCATGAACAACTTTGTAACTGTGATTCAGTTAAACAATAAAAAATTGTAAATTTTATTTGGCAATTTATTTTTGTTATCACTTAAAATATGTATAAACTAGCAATGTCTGGGACTGGAGTAGCAGATATAACATTTGCTTTGCATGAAGTCAACAAGGTTTGAACTCTGGCACCTACTATGGTCCCCAGTCCCTGTCAGGAGTGATCCCTGACCACAGAACCAGGAGTAAGCCCTGAACCAAGTGTGGGCCAAAACCCAATAGTAAAAAGTTAATTAATTTTCAAAAGAAAATAACATAGTCCTTATACATGATCTCAATCACGATCTTCCCGTTGATCATCTATTTGCTAGAGCGGGCACCAGTAATATCTCCACATGTCCTGTCTCATGCCAGTAGATCCAGGGGCATCGGCTTGCTACAGGAACATAAAGAGCCTCAAACCATTATATTAGGTCATGGGAATGACCTAATGTAATTGTTACTGGAATTTGGCATATCAAATACAACACGAGAAGCTTGCAGGGTTGCCGAGCGGGAGGCAAACTCTTTTAAACACCTCCAAATAAAGCATTTATTGATGAACCACGCGGCCGCTTGTGGCTGGGCGAGCTGGGCTGTGATAGGCTGCTCTGCTGGGTGGAGTTCTGATGAGAGGGAAATCCAAATGTGGAAAATGGCGGAGCCCGTGGAGTGAGGGGGGTGGTCTGGCCTGTTGTGAGGCTCTGCCGAGGTGGTGGGCCAGGGCTAGAACCCACCATGCCTCCTGACTGCCTCATGAACGGCTGTGCACAGGGAGAGCAAGGAACAGCTCTGCCCCATGTCTGAGAGTCGCCGCTCTGGGCGTTGGGAAAAAGCTGCGCGGTGGTGTCCGTTCGGGCTGTGTGGGCTGGTCTGCTGGTTGCGTTCTGCGGGGGAGTCCATGGGTGGCGCGCCCGTGGGTGGGGTGGTGGTCTGGCTTGTGTGGGCTCTGCGAGGTGGTGGGCCAGGGCTGCCCGCCTGCCTCCGCTGCCTCGCGGCGGCCGGGGGCGGAACGCTCTGCCCCTGTCTGAGAACTCCAGTCCTTATACAATTTCACCAAAACTCTCAAAATAAAATCACTAGCTTTATAAATGTCATTCATTGCTAATTGGTTCAAAATATATACTAGAATAAAAAGTTTGTCAGATATAGAATGACTGCATTTATTTGCATGACATAAATAAAAATATATACATATATACATACATATTATGATACTAACATCCAAGGTCAGGCAAAATGTGGATCAGAAAGTCTTGTCAAGGTGGAAATTACCACAAACTTCTGGGAGCAGACGTTAGATAAGACAGACAAGGGAACAGTATGCCAATAATTGTTGAAAGTGCTATTACCACATAGAACTTAGCATTAATTACAGGCAAAAGATATACATGATAACTCTAAATATATGTATTACAATCCACAATATGTAAGAGAAGGAAGAGAGAAAGAGAGAGAGAGAGAGAGAGAGGGAGAGGAAAAGAGATAAAAAATAACCTAACATATAGGCAGGCTAGGGGGGGGTAGGGAATCAGGGACATGGGTGGTGGGAAATGGGCACTGGTGAAGGGATGGGTGCTGGAAATCTGTATGGCGAAACCCAAAAATGAACATTTTTGTAATTGTTTATCTCATGGGGGTATAATAAAATATATTTTTAAAAGTTTGTCAAAAATGTTACCTACTTCAATGAAATATAACTCATTTAAGAGATTTACATTAAAGAATATATTTCTAATACACATGAGGTCTACATTTTATCATCTTTTCAAAGGATGAAAGCTTTCACTTTCATCAGCATAAAATTCAGCACTGGTGGAAAAGGGGTCTCATTATTTTAAAGACAGTATGCTTTTCATTAATATACTCATTAGACACACTGAAATAGGAGAAAAGTAATAAGTGGAATGCTCATCATTGTTTAATCACCCATATATCTGAATATTCCTTTGGTAAAGCTCTATCAAAACCCTTATTGGAAAACTTCCATTTACCATTCCTGTCATTCCATTTCTGCCCACTTACATTAACATCCTCATTAAAACTAATTTGTTTTGTCTTCTGACAATCATGTTTAAAAGTCAGCAGGAAATAGAAATCAATTCATTTTTCCCATTGAGGAAACAGCATAGAAGTGATGATAGATTCCGAAGGATGAATTTTCAGTTTTGCGTCACTTTACCAATATGAGTGGGTTGCATGACAAGCATCAGATTTGAATCTCTATTCTTCCTTTGTTCTGTAGATTATTTATTTCTATGCACTCTGGAATACACAAGATGATGGACTAAAAACTACAGAAGGGAAATGAAGATAAATTATAGAGTGGGCTTTTTTTGTAAGAAGGCATCTGTTGTTGCAACAGATGAGGTTTATCAATCTGGTATAATTACCAATCCCGTTAAAATCAGTGCCAAGTAAGCTACTTTCTGGGTCAAGTTTTTCCCTAATCCAATTTATTAAAGATGTTACACTACCCAAAATAATGATCATCATCTTAATTGAAACAACCAGAAACTAAAAAAAAAAAACTGTATCTCTCTCCCCTCTGACAGAGACATCAGAAAATAAATGGAACTGCTTATTAAAAATCTTGGGATTTGATAAAAATTGTGTCATTCCCTGAAAATCTGAATTGCTACATAACTAATAGACTTTTAATAAAGTATACCGTTGAAGACAGTACAGCTGTTGCTTTGAAATGAAACATCATTGTCTGTGTTGTCTAATGTTAGCCTTTGATAATGAATCATGAAAACAGCCAATTTGAAAGTCAGGGATGTCTTCTGAGAACAGAGAATGTTGAGTGGTACCCTGAGAACAAATTAGATGAAAGTAAATGTCACTCTAACACTCCAGGTGGTTTAGAGAACTTCTCAATGGATCTGTATTATTCCCATTGAGAACAGTGGCTAACCTTGCCCTTATTCAACCAAAGGGGACAGTCACAAACACAACTTCTTAAATAAATTAAATTCTAAGTTCTGACTTTATTCAAAACTCTTTAGTATATAACAAGCAAGATTCTACTCACTTATGAAGTACTTTTCTTTTGAAGGTAGAGAGACACTTTAGTGTAGATTTTGAGTTCAGCAGAAGAAATAGGGTTACCCATTAACCATGAAATTTCCATAGTAGTAGGGAAGTGTGGATATTTAATTTCTGAACCTGACCCTATTATAATAGGGCTCACTCTGGCTCTATTATAATCCTGTACCCCCACTCTTCACAAAGGTAGTACAACTCAGAGCCAAGAGATCAAGCTTATTTAGTGCCTCTGTAATTTCATTTCTTGTCCCCAATACTTAGGACCTTGCATGACCTCTCAACATATCACTGAACCTGCACAATCATCAAAGAAGTCATGTCATGTGGATCCAACTCTCTGAGCATCCCTTAGCTCATCTGCCATGTAACTATGATGCAGCTAATATTTGCATGGATGTAATGGTATCTAAAGGGTAGTTGTTATCTTGAGTTGCAACTGAAGTTTGACATGTATGTTGGACTGTTTACATGGACACTTTCAAAATCCCATCATAGTTCAACAATTAAGATGAGTAAAAACAGTGGAATATTGAGCCAGAGGGAAATATCCAGCTCCCCATGTAGCATTTTCTGCTTCAATATGAGTCACAACCTGATAATTAAGATTTTATCTTAATTATCAGGTTGTGACAGATCACACAAAATCTTATCTATCAAAATCTATCACACACAATTAAACGCAGGTTTAAATAATTTTAAATAATTTAGATTTATTGTATGAAGAATATAGTTATCATTGATTTGTATTACCAAAAAATGATAACATTAAAGCAATTTATATGCTGGCTTTCTCCATATTTTTTAAAAGCATGTAATACCAGGATTAACCAGCTACATTAAGGCAAGGAAAGAAAGTAGAAGAAACTCTAATTAGAAATGACTGAATCATTTCTACTTAAAGATGACATATATGAGTGTGCATTCAAATAAATCTAAAATAAAACATGAACAAGTAATAAGCTTAAAACTTTACAATGTACCAAGCAAATTCTATTTAGTAACAACCGGCATAAAAATGAAATTAAAACAGAAATATTTATAATAATTCTAAGAAAAAAAATACATAGGTACATAGTTGATAGAACCTTCAGAGTTTTTAGTAGTTTAAAATTAAAATAATTCATAGAAAGAAATCAAAGAAATGTAAATAAAGAGACAGTGTTGTCATAATAGGAAAAATTCAACATAAAAATCAATTTTCTAAAAAATTGGTCTGCACTTTAAAGGAATATTTTTAGTGGCTAATGTTGTCAGAAGGTAAATCTAAGGATATGTGAAGGAAGGTCTGATGGATACTCCCTGTTAACAGATACACGGGGTATTCTGGCAGACTGTCTCCCAATAGGGTTAGTTTGTAGTCCTAGTGAGACTGTTAATCAAGCTGCAGCTACACAGACAAGGCTATTCTAAGTCATTTCTCTGCACATTTCCTTGTTGGCTATAACTAGCCCAAGATGGAGTCTAATGGACAATGCTTAAAGTTAGAAAGAAAACAGGTTTTTCTTGTTCTTCTGTTTGATATGTCCTTGCCATCATGGGCTAGTCTGGAAGACTGCATTAGCAATTTTAATGTGTTCTTTTGTTCATCTCATCTTACCTAGATAGTACCCCCTACAGGTTTTTGGTTCCTGGCTGTCTTCTTCCTATTATTCCTAAATCTTATACAATGAATATGAACTGTCTTTGTAATGTAAATCATGCAAACGTTAAGCTGGATTGCCCTTTGGAATGAGGAGATAAGAGAGTTGGGGTCCTTGTGGAGGTGGTCAGTCAGCGCAAGTCAGTCAGCTTTGGTCAGTCAGCTCTGGTCAGTCAGGTCAAGTCAGTCAGCTCAAGTCAGTCAGTTCAAGTTACTCAGCTGCCAAGATGGGAGCTGCTGCCCCTCCAGCTGGTGATCATTAAAAATATTAATGGATATTATGTCGTGTTCCTGTTGTCTCATCTCTGCGCCTCAGACCCAAAAGGACTTTCCTGCTTCAGGCTATTATTTGTGGACACAGAAAAAATAAATATGAAATTTAAATAGATATGTAAAGCATTAAGATTTTGAAAACTACATTGATGAATAAGTTAGAAAACTGACTAATCAAACAACATATATCAGACAGATACAATCACTTGATCACTTGTTCACTTGAATCCCGTTATTCATTGATTTGCTCAAGCAAGCGCCAGTAACATTTCCATTGGACCCTATCATGTGCCAATGAACCCCAATGGCATCTGGTTGATTCAGGAATATGAAGAGCCTCAAACTGTTCCTTCAGGGTCTTGACAAGGAAGTTTAACCATCTTGTAGCTGGGCGGCCACGTGATCTTTTGACATCCCGTGGGATCCAGTCAGTAAGGCTCTAGTCCAGCGATCTTCTCCAAATTGCATTACATGTCCAGCTCATCTGATTTTTTGATGCCTTGGCAAACGAGACAGCATCCCTGATTCTGGAATAGTGACGGAGGTCAGAATTCGGATATCTTCTCTCACTAAAGTGAGGTGTGATATTCCAAGCATAGCTCTTTTGATTCCTCTCTGGGAGACCCGAATAGCATTCTCATCCTGCTTTTGTAGGGCCCAGGTCTCTGAGGCGTATGTTAATGCAGGGAGAAGGTGGAGTGGAAGAAATGTGCCTGGAGCTGGAGGTTCTTTGTCCTTTTAGCTATTTCTTGATGCCTTGAAGGCATTCCATGCCTCTCTCTTCCTCCTGCGCAGCTAAGGTTTTAGGTCGTTCATCATGTTGACTTCTCGACCTAGGTACACATAACTGCTGCATTCAGAGATATCTGTTCCATTGAGAGTGAATGGGGCCTCTGGAACTAGTTCATTTTTCATAAACATAGTTTTCTTTAGATTCAGCTGTAGACCTATCTTTCCACATTCTTGGTTGAAGTCAGCCAGCATTTGTGCCGCTTGGCTAATGTTTGGTGTTATTAGAACACCAAACATCAGCGAGAGAGGTGTCACACCTCACTCAAGTGAGAGAAGGAATCCGGAGTTCTGACCTCCTTTGCTATTCCAGAATGAGGGATGCTGTCTCGTTTGCCGACCATTTATCTAAACTCCCATTCCTTCCCATTCTATTTGTGCGCATGATGTCCTCGAAGAGTTTAGCTAGCTTCGGCTCTTCACACGCTACCTGTCCGAATGCAAGGTACCCTCCCAATGAAAAACCAGCAGGACAGTTCTACTGTTCAAGAAGGGAGACATTCACGACATCAGCAACTATCGCCCCATCTGCCTGTTGTCTGTCACTACAAGCTGTTTACACGAGTCATCCTGAACAGGATTGGCAGAGCGCTAGATGAAGGACAAGCATGCGAGCAAGCTGGCTCCAGAAAGGATTCAGCACAATTAACCATATCCACACGGTAACCAAGCTCATTGAGGTTTGTAGGGAGTACAAGATGCCACTCTGTCTCATGTTCATTGATTTACAGAAAGCCTTTGATTCTGTGGAGACTGAAGCAGTCATCGAAGCCCTAGCCAAACAGGGTGTTCAAACCCAATACATCAAGATCCTTCGTGAGTTGTATTAAGGGATATGCCACTAGGATCTCACCGTTCTACAAGGAAGTGATCATTGATGTCAAAGGAGGGATTTGACAGGGTGATACCATTTCACCAAAACCCTTCTTCAGTGCCACAGCTACAATAATTATTAAAATACATAATTAATAAAGAAAGCAAGCAATGTACTTATTAATAGAAAGGGACAGAGAACTCAGCAAAGGACTGATATAAATTTATCCAATTTTTAAAATTGAATTCTATATATCTGCTATATACAAAATATGATTTTTGAAAGAGTCGTAAAATTATTTCAAAAAAGAACAGTTCTTTCATCTTGTGTCTCTTGTCACTTGTCACTTGTTTCTTGTGTTCCCGTTGTTCATTCGATTTGCTCAAGTGGGCACCAGTAACGTCTCATTCATTGTGAATGAGGTTTATTATTGTTACTGTTGTTGGCATATCAATAACACCACGGGTAGCTTGCCAGGCTCTGTCATGGCTCTGGGTTCATCCCAGTGGACCCAGTCTTTTTATCTATATCAGACCATCGACCATCCAAGGCCCACAGAATGGAGCCCTGGGGGGTGTTGAAAAGCCTGTCTCCTGTCTGCCACCTGCCAATGCAGCAGAGTACCACAGGGCTCTGTGGTGCAATGGATAGTGCATTGCTCCATAAAATAGGACTCATGTTTGATATTTTGTTTTTTTTTTTTCATTTTGGGTCACACCCAGCAATGCTCAGGGGTTACTCCTGGCTCTTCACTCAGGAATTACTCCTGGTGGTGCTCGGGGGGACTATATGGGATGCCAGGGATCGAACCCAGGTCAGCTGCATGCAAGGCAAATGCCCTACCAGTTGTGCTATCGCTCCGGCCTCATGTTTGATAGTTTGTACTTATGATCATACTAAGCTAGGGAGAAAACTGAGAGGGTGGTATTGTAACAAATTAAGGACATTGTTAACAAGTCCTAGGTTTCTATTAACAAAACTAGTACTATAACATACATAGGTACTACTTTCATGTGTTTGTATTTATTAGGGCATCCCCTAAGTCTTCCGTTGGCCTGTTAATGACACTCTCACTATAAAATATTTGCCATATTTTTCTTTTGTTTGTTTGTTTTGGGGCCATACTTGACTGTGTTCAGGGCTTAGTCCTGGCTGCTCTCAGGGAACCATACATGCTAAGAAGAATCAAACCTGGTGCTTTACCCTGTACTGTCTCTCCAGCCCCTAAATAAGTCATTTTAAGAAAAAAAAATGTTTCTGGAGGATGGAGAGATCGTACAGGAGGTAGAACTCCGTCTTTGAATGTGACCAACTTGGGATTGATCCTCAGTCTCCCATATGGTCTCCCAAGCACTACCAAGAGTAATTCCTGAGTGCAGAGTCAGGTGTAACCCCTGATTATTGCTAGGTTTAGCCTATCCCCCAATATTTTCTGGACTATCAAAATCCAAGCTAAAGTAATAATTCTTTCTAAAATCTAACAGACATTAGCATGCCCTATATTTTTAAAAACCCAAGTCATAAAATAATCTCTGTGAAGTATTTAAGGACAAAAAATGCTGTAAACTAAACTTATGAATTAGGACCCAAATACATTACTTACAGTAGCTAATTCCATAAAGTTACTTATGATATCATCTTGTGATACTTAATAAATTAAACTTGCATATTACAAAAGGAATTATCTTTAATATCACACTGTAAGAATCAACTAAAAGTAATAAGGAGATATGTAAAATATAAACCTTAAAGCTTTAAAAAAATAGCATAAGAAATAACCTTTAGTTTCTAGAGTCAGATCTAAGGTAGTTAGATTTGATACCTCATATATAACCCATAGAAATAAAACCTAAGAAATAACTTCTTATTGAAATTTTTTAATATTTTCTGGGAAAACTCAAGTAGATGCTGAAATGCTAAATTATATATAAAAAAGAATTTCCACTGATTTGTCAAAATCACTTGATCACTTGACTTCCCGTTGATCATCAGTTTGATTGAGCAAGACCAGTAACATATCATGATTTGTCAAAATACAAAGAAAATATCATGGAAATACAAGGAAATATAAAGAATATTCAAATCTTAAAAGTAAAAACAGGGTCGGAGCAATGGCACAGCAGGTAGGGCATTTGCCATGCATGTGGCCGACCAGGGTTTGATCCCCAGCATCCCATGTTGTCTCCCAAGCAATGCCAGGAGTAATTCCTGAGGTCAGAGCCAGGAGTCATACCTGAGCATCGCCAGATGTGACCCAAAAAGCAAAAAAAAAAATCTAAATCAATTGTACAAATGACATGAATATAATATACATGCATCAAATAATCAAAAAATATATATTGAGCATCATTACAATTAGTAAAATAAAAGTTAACAAAACTATATATCAGAACACAAAGGAATTAACAATTTTAAACTTAAAGAAGTGCAACATTTTTTGGAAGCTACATTACTCAGTGTTGATATCAATGTAAAAATCAGAGCCACTACAAAATGGTGTTTTGTAAAAAAATAAGACAAAATGTATAAGAGGAAGGAAAGGAGGGAGGAAAGGAGGAGGAGGGAAGGAAGGAAGGAAGGAAGCTAGGAAGGAAGGAAGGAAGGAAGGATGAAAGGAAGGAAGGAAGGAAGCTAGGAAGAAAGGAAGGAAGGAAGGAAGGAAAAGGAGGAAGGAAGGAAGGAAGGAAGGAAGGAAGGAAGGAAGGAAGGAAGGAAGGAAGGAAGGAAGGAAGGAAGGAAGCTAGGAA
The DNA here is from genome assembly GCA_021461705.1 of Cryptotis parvus. Classification (NCBI taxonomy): domain Eukaryota; kingdom Metazoa; phylum Chordata; class Mammalia; order Eulipotyphla; family Soricidae; genus Cryptotis; species Cryptotis parvus. The sequence continues at coordinate 11,790 of JAJIBD010001170.1, read as the reverse complement.
GAAAGGAAGGGAAGGAAGGAAGCTATAAAACACGTGTGTAAGCATGTGCATGCTATGCATATTTTAACGACTGGTACTTTTGGAGAACATTTTTGAAGAAGCTGATTTAAATCATAGATAACCAATTTATTTGTAAGGGCATTTTTACTATCATGTTCCCACTATTTAAGACATAGCCTTTATCTCTTGTAGATATATTAAATCATTATAATTGTTCTCTTTTGTCTACTTTATGGAGAGCCACAAGAAAAGTATTCCTCAAAATGTCATATACAAGAAATACTTTAAAATAATTATTTCTCAGTAAATAGATTCTGCAATTCATTGGTTTTTTGATATGATAATATATAGGTCAGTAATCAGATTCAAATGTAATTTATTTTTGTCAGCAATTATATTCAAATAATTTTTTGACATAATCCATAAAAGGAAATCACAGTACACTGTGTACAATGTGTTCCTTTTTTCTACTTCTGTAAATTCCTGTATTCTAAATTAAATTTCATAATCAATTCATTATTTTGGAAGTGTCTGTGATCTGGAGCAATTCACTAAATCCATAATTCCCAAAGGTCATCTTACCCAAAAGACATCGTTATTTATACCAACTTGACTGCAGTGATTTCTGCTCATTATAATGCTCATCTGACTCTATTTTTGACAGTGAATCCTACTGTAAGCATACATCAGCTTATTCCTAAGCTCCTTGTAAAGTTTTAGTGTCCTATTTTTGTGGACTTGTTTCAGCCAAGACTTCTTTTGGAGAGCAACGGTCCTTTGCTTTTAGCTGTCTCTACCAATCAGGATCCGACTTACATTTCTGTTGGAATGTATTCAAGAAACATTTTTTAGTCAAGAGGCAAAGCTGAAGTTTCATTAATATTCGGGCTTGCTGCAGCTAAAAAGCTTATCTTAAGTAGGCATATTAACCATATATTTTCTTATGAACATGCTTTATTAGTTACTCCAGTCAAATGCCTAACTGTGACTTTCTCCATTAGAGACCTCAAAAGTTACATTACAGAAGCAATATAGTTCCCCCTCCAAGTACCCCAAACAAAACACTATATTTTCCTGAAAATTTTTCATCATACTATACAAGCTAATATCACTGTCACGGCACACAATTTATGGATATGTGTATAAGACATACAATGTTAAAGTTTATCTTTCTCCTAGACAACTCATAAATTCCTCACTAAGCTTACTAAGAAACAAAGTCAAGATTTTTTTTCTTTCACAAGATGTATCTATGTGGTATATAAATATCCAGGAAAGACACTATTATGAAGTTATATTATTTTTATTTCTTTCTGCGCCCCCTCAAACAAACACATACCACAGTAACTCTAGTGCAATTGCTCCGATGCAAGTGTCATTAAGGTTTTATATAGTTCCTCTCCCTAACCTTTATACAGAGGTCTATATATATATATATATATAAACCTATCTTCCTAATATTTTATAAAATTCTTATATCTCTATTTTCCTAACAAGAATAGCAATTTGTAAGTGTTACAGGTATTATTACTCCATTGGGAAAACATATGAACTGATAAATATAATAGTAATTATACAAATAAATAAATACAATATACAAATACTATAAATATACAAATAATAAGCAAATAAACTGATCATGGTCTCATATTACATTAAATCAACAAAACAACGTATCATCATGTATCATCTATATTATCATTGAACAATTTTATTATTGCAGAATTTTGAAGTTTTTATGTAATATATGTTAATTAAATATATATTTAATTTACTTTAAATATAAATTGGCTTGTATTAAATTATATTTAAGATTATTTTTTAAATATAAATATATTATAAATATATTATACATATTTTATATTTTTTATATTTATAAGATGAGACACAAATACACCCAGCAGAGCAGAAACCAGCTTTCCCCGTTGAACCCCCGCATTCCATGGACCACGAGAGCAACTTTCAACCCTGAGTCCACCATCCCGAAGGAGAGTTGGAAGAGTCCAGAGAAACCCCCACAGCTTGCTGGCAGCGATCTTCACCATCCACACTCCGCAGCTCATAAGATCTCCACCCAACAGACTAATCCAGTCTCCAGCCGGCTTGTCAGAAACCCAGCCTACAAGGACCCACCCTGCAGAGACCTGGCCTTCAGAGGAGAGAATTTTAAGCCCAGGAATGCTTGAGCCACAGACACAGATACACCCGGCAGAGCAGAAACCAGCTTTCCCCGTTGTGCGCAATCGCTGTGCGGCAGCTCAATTTACCTCCAAATTGCTGTAAATATTCTACCCACCCCTCTGAGAGAGCCCAACAAAGTAATGAGAATATAGCGCCCACACGGCAGAGCCTGGCAAGCTGTTCGATGCATGTTCGATATGCCAAATCCAGTAACTGAAATGCTTATTTTCCTGACCCCGAAAGTGCCCTTAATACAGCATCAGTAAGAAATGTGAATAAGCAGTGCCTGATAAAAGTTCAAGGCCACCAGGGGGCTGGGAGCGATAGCCCAGCGGGTAGGGCATTTGCCTTGCGACGGCCAGCCTGTGCTGGCCTGGGTTCGATCCCGGCATCCCATATGGTCCCCCCAAGCACTGCCAGGAGTGATTCCTGAGTACAGAGCCAGAAGTAACCCCTGAGTGTCGCCGGGTGTGACCCAAAAAAAGCAAAAAAAAAAAGTTCAAGGCCATCCTAGGCTGCCAAAAAGAAGGACTAAAATGACTGTCTGTACTTTCAATACACTTTCGCTGGCATCTGAAGCATATATTGAGAATCTGATGGTGCAAGCGGAAAAGATCAAGTATGACATCATTGGTCTGACTAAGACGAGGAGGCATCAGTCACATCATGCTGTATTTGACACTGGAGAAGAATTGCTCCTTGGAACATGCGATGAAAAGAGGTTTCAGTGGCGTTGGTGTTTTTTGTCAACACGAACACTACCGTCAATATTGATTCATCTGAATGCCTAACAAACTGGATAGGACAATTACACTTGAAGAGATGTGGCCCACTGCCAGCAATTTCTATCTTCATTGTCTGCGCACCAACATCCACATACAAAGGAGAGGAAATTGAAAAATTATACATGGAACTGGAGGATTTCTATAAAAAAGATCACACCTTCTACAAGATCATAGTCGGGTGATTTTAATGCCAAGATAGGACTGAGAAGATCTGCTGAAGAACTCCACATCGGGACACATGGCCTGGAATGGAACGAACAGGGTGAGAGACTGAGTTCATCATGTCCACCAAGACCATTCATGGGAACTCCACAGTTCCAGAAGGCTGAAGCAAAAAGTTGGACATGGGAATCTCCTGGTGGACAGTTCCACAATGAAATTGATCACATCATCTTGAATCGACGGTTTTGTCTGACCGATGTAGCTGTCGTCCCCAAATTCCAAACAGGATCAGACCACCATCTCCTTCATGCAAAATTTTACTTCCCGCAAAGAGGAGAAAAGGCTGCAAAGTTTAAGAAGAGAACTCTCAGAGCGACCACAAACTGGGAACTCTTTGGCACCATTGCAGCAACATGGGAAGATACCATCATTGATGACATCGATGAAGAATACAACCGACTGGTTCAGAACCTCCATGATTGTGCGAAGAATGCCGAGAGAGAGAAAGACACAAAAGGACGCCTGTCTTCAGAAACTCTCGAGCTCATTTGCCAATGTGGCAAGGCACGAGCCTCAGGAGACCAAATGCTAACATCCAAGCTTGCTAAACGGTGCAGAGAAGCGATAAAAGAAGACCTCAAAGAGAGAAGAGCAGAAATACTGGAAGATGCAGCAGAAGCTGGGAAAAGCATTCACACCGCCCGCCTGTCCTTTGCCAACTATAAGACCAGGATGACTGTCCTCCAACACCCTGATAAATCTATCACATCATCCAGAAAGGCAATGGAGAAGATTATCCATGACTTCTACTCAAATCTCTTTGATAGCCACATCCACCTGCCCACATACCAAATTCCACAGGATGGATATGTCATTCCCAACTTTCTCCCTTCTGAAATCTGACATGCATCTCGTTGGTAAAGAAGGGAACAGCACCAGGCCCAGACAAAGTCAGACCCGAACACCTGAAGAATCTGCCATCAGTACTCATCAATACACTAGCTCGGCTCTTCACACGCTACCTGGCCGAAAGCAAGGTGCCCTCCCAATGGAAAACCAGCAGGACAGTTCTACTGTTCAAGAAGGGAGACATTCACGACATCGGCAACTATCGCCCCATCTGCCTGTTGTCTGTCATCTACAAGCTGTTTACACGAGTCATCCTGAACAGGTTTGGCAGAACACTAAATGAAGGACGACCATGCAAGCAAGCTGGCTTCCGGAAAGGATTCACCACAATTGACCATATCCTCACAGTAACCAAGCTGATTGAGGTTTGTAGGGAGTACAAGATGCCGCTGTGTCTCACTTTCATTGATTTACTGAAAGCGTTTGATTCTGTGGAGACTGAAGCAGTCATCGAAGCCCTAGCCAAACAGGGTGTTCAAACCCAATACATCAAGATCCTTCGTGAGCTCTGTATTACTGATTAACCAACAGGGTCTCACCATTCTACAAGAAAGTGATCATGGATGTCAAAAGAGGGGTTCGACAGGGTGATACCATTTCACCAAAACACTTCAGCGCCACCCTCGAGAACATCATGCGACAATTAGAATGGGAAAGAATGGGAGTAAAGATAGATGGTCAGCAACTACACCACCTCCACTTCTCTGATGACATCGTTCTAATAACACCAAACATTAGCCAAGCGGCACAAATGCTGGCTGACTTTGACTGAGAATGTGGAACGATAGGTCTACAGTTGAATCTGAAGAAAACTATGTTCATGAAAAATGTACTAGTTCCAGAGGCCTCATTCACTCTCAATGGAACAGATATCTCTGAATGCAGCAGTTATGTGTACCTAGGTCAGAGAAGTTAACATGATGAACGACCTAAAACCTGAGCTGTGCAGGAGGAAGAGAGCGGCATGGAATGCCTTCAAAGGCATCGAAGAAATAGCTAAAATGACAAAGAACCTCTGGCTCTGGGCACATCTCTTCGACTCCACAGTTATCCCTGCATTAACATATGCCTCAGAGACCTGGGCCCTACGAAAGCAGGATGAGAATACTATTTGGGTCTCCCAGAGAGGAATCGAAAAGAGCTATGCTTGGAATACCACACCTCACTCAAGTGAGAGAAGGAATCTGGAGTTCTGACCTCCATCACTATTCCAGAATCAGAGACGCTGTCTCATTTGCCAAGGCATCGAGAATCAGATGGGCTGGACATGTAATGTGATTTGGAGACAACCGCTGGACTAGAGCCATTACTGACTGGATCCTACGGGATATCAAAAGATCACGTTGCCGCCCACCTACAAGATGGTCAGACTTCTTCGTTGAGACCCTTAAGCAATGGTTTGAGGCTCTTCATATTCCTGAATCAACCAGATGCCATTGGGCTACAGTGGCACGTGATAGGGTTTAATGGAAATATTACTTGCGCCCACCTGAGCAAATTGATGAATAATGGGATTCTAGTGATCAAGTGATCAAGTTATTTATAAGATATAAATATACAAATTTTATAAATATTTTCTAAATCATAATAAATATAATATTAAATATAAATATATAACTAAGAAAGCGTATGTTTTTTAAAATATAAACTTTTCCATCCACGCTGGTCAGACATAGAGCAGGAATTTGGGCTCCTCCACCCTTTCCTCCACTCCATGCTAGCTACCCCAGAGGAGAGACATTTCAGACCCACAGCTCCTTCAGCAACCCCTAGAAGAGATCCGACCCATCCACTTCAAACCGACAGCGGCGCCGCTCAGCCCCACATGGAATCAACCCATGGAGCTGACCTTAGGTGGTTGGTAAGGGGCTAGGCCAGCCTCTGGCGGAGTCCAATATTGTTCCAAAGGTTCGCTCACAGTAATGCGGGTCAGGGGGCCACGCCAGCCTGACTTGGAGCAGGGATTTGGGCTCCTCCACACTTTTCTCCACCTCCATGCCTGCTACTCCGGAAGAGAGACATGCCAGACCTACAGCTCAGCCAGCAACCCTGGAAGAGATCAGGACCCAACCACTCCAATCTTATTTCTTTCTGTGCTCCCTCAAAAAACACACATACTATACCATGGCGCCACTTAGCCCCACGTGGAGCAACCCATGGAGCTGAACTCCCAGTAAGGGGGCTCGCCAGCCCCTGTCTGAGTCCAATATTGCTAAAGTGTTCACTCACATGTGCAGTGGAGGAGCCACGCTGGCCAGAATTGGAGTAAGGATTTGGACTTTTTCACCCTTTCTTCCACCTCCATACAAGTTTTCGCGGAAGAGAGACATGCCAGACCTACAGCTTCGTCAGTGCATGTCCATGGAGTAGCCTTGTGACAGTCTTAGGATTTAGATGTTAGGATCAGGTCCTTCCCAGGTTTTTCACATTTATACACTGTATACAGTACTAGGCAGGTTCTATGTGTGTCCCATCATCCCAATGAGCCTAGCAGGAAGCCAGAGCAACCCTCACACCATGAGATCGTCATTTTCAACATCCAGACTCCACAGCTCCTCAGAAACCACCCAAGAGAAAATCTGATCTTCCCCCTTTGAGTTTCATCAGTAAATGCTCAAGATGAGAGCCTTCTACTGAGAGTATACCACCTACAGGGCAGAGCCTGGCAAGCTACCCATGTTTTATTTGATATGCCAAAAAAACAGTAACAAATATGGACCTTGGCCTCAGGTATTCTCCCTGCGGGGGTGTGGCTAGCCTGGTGGGCACCTGGGGTCATGGTAGAGCCCCAGGCCTGGCAAAAGGTGGAACAACAGGGTCTGGAGCGATAGCCCAGTGGGTAGGGTGTTTGCCTTGCACGCAGCCGGCCTCTGCCATCCTGGATTGGATCCCCAATATCCCATATGGTCCCCAAGAACTGCCAGGAGTAATTCCTGAGTGCAGAGCCAGGAGTAGCCCCTGAGCATTATCGGGTGTGACCCAAAAAGGCAAAAAAAAGGTGGGACTACAACCCCCAGAATTCCGAGAGGAAGTGGAAGTACACGGATATTTTGAACTCTCAGACTGGCCGCCTGTCTCAGATCAGGTATTCTCCCGGGGGGGGGGTGCAGCTGGCGGGGTGGGTGACTGGGGTTGTGGTAGAGCCCCAGGCCTCTGAAAAACGTGGAAATACAAACCCCAGAAGTCTGAGTGGAAGTGGGAAGTAAACAGACATTTTGAACTCTCACCACCAGTCTGTCTCTGCCTCAGGTATTCTACCTGGGGGTCCGGCAGGCCGGATGGGCACCTGGGCTAATGGTAGAGTCCCTGGCTTTGGCAAAAGGTGGAACTACAAACCCCCAGAAATCTGAGCAGAAGTGGAAGTAAACGGACATTTTGAACTCTCACACCAGCCTGTCTCCACCTTAGGTATTCTCCCTGGGGTGTGCCTCTCGCCAGACTGGTGCCTGGGCTCATGACAGAGACCCTGACCTCAGCAAAAGGTGGAAATACAAACCCCAGAAGTCCAAGCAGAAGTGGAAGTAACGGACATTTTGAACTCTCATACCAGCCTGTCTCCGCCTCAGGTATTCTCCCTGGGGTGTGTGGCTGGCTGGGTGGGTGGCTGGGCTTGTGGTAGAGCCCCTGGCCTCGGCAAAAGGTGGAACTATAACCCCCAGAAGTCCAAGCGGAAGTGGAAGTAAATGAACATTTTGGACTCTCACACCAGCCTGTCTCCGCCTCAGGTATTAAACCTGGGCTGTGCAGTTGGCCGGGCGGGCGGCTGCTCATCACGGCCGCTTAAATACAAAAACTAGGAAATTCAACATCAAGGGAAGGTAATGTCCTAAAGAAAATAAACAGTACCCTAGAGGAATCATCCTTGAATACCGCAACACCATGGGGAAACAATGCAGATCCCCAGTTCGAAGAACAGATGAAGGAATCAACCCTGAAGACTCAAAAAAGAATGCAGATATGCATAATCTCTCTGACAATGAGAAGAAATTGGTAGGATGTTTAACAAGGTCTACGTAAAAATGGAACAAATTTCTAATAAAATAATAAAATACAGGAGAACATAAAAAAAGCAGTTGAAAAGACAGTTAATAAATTACGGGAGGAAATGAGAGCAAAAATGAGAACCATGCAAATAGAAATATCAACGCTTAAAAAACGCAGTAGATGAAATGAAATCACAATAGGGGGCTCTCAACAGTAGGATGACAGCACCGGAAGAGAGAATCAGTGAGACTGAAGATGAGCTGCAGAAAGCACTCAGAGAACTACATAAGATGGAAAAAGACCGGAAAATGGATCAGCAATGGAACAGAGAACAATGGGATGAAGCGAGGAGGAAGACCATTAGCATCATCGGAATCCCAGAGGGACAGGAAAGTAACCCCAAGGAAATTAAAACAGTTAAAAGCATCCAGGCTGAAAAGTTCCCCAAGTTAAAGGATGAAGGCATCCATATCCAAGAAGCCCGACGCGTACCAGCAAGAAGAGACCCCAATAGAAAGACTCCAAGACACATCCTAGTCAAAGTAATGGATGCCATAGACAAAGACATAATTCTTCAGGCAGCAAGATCAAAGACGGAAATTGTATACAAAGGAGCATACATTCGACTTTCAACAGACTTCTCACAAGAGACCCTCCAAGTCCGAAGGTAGTGGTGGGATATATTTAAAAAAAACTCAATGAAATGAATGCCTCAGTAAGAATTCATTATCTGGCTAAACTCTCACTCAGAATTGAAGGACAGATATACAACTTCTTGGATAAACAACAGCTTAGGAACTTTGTAAACTCAAAACCAACCTGAAAAGAAGGACTGAAAGATCTACTATAACACAAAACAAAACCCAAAAGAATAACCAACCTGTAAAGAAAGATGGCACAAAATCCCATGACTATAATCTCTCTCAATGTCAATGATCTAAATGCACCAGTTAAGACACACTGAGTGGCAAAATGGATCAAAAATTGAATCCGACATTCTGCTGCCTTCAAAAAACACACTTGAACAATTGGAGCAAAGACAGGCTCAAAATAAAAGGCTGGAAAACAACCCTTCACTCAAACAACCCATCCAAAAGGCTGGGGTAGCCATACTGGTATCCGACAACATAGACTTCAGGCTGGAGAAGGTCAAAAGGGACAGTGAAGGTCACTTCTTAATAGTCAAGGGATGCATATATCAGGAAGAAATCACGTTATTAAACATATATGCACCCAATGAGGGGCCAGCTAAATACCTAAAACAACTACTAATAGACTTCAAGGAAGACATTGACAGCAACACAATTGTAGTTGGAGACTTCAACACTGCTCTATCAACCCTGGATAGATCAACAAGATTGAAACTTACCAAGGAAATACTGGCCCTAAAAAGAAGAGATGGAAGAAAGAGGGCTGGCAGACATATACAGGGCATTTCATCCCCTAAAAGCTGAATGCACTTTCTTCTCCAGTGCACATGGAACATACTCCAAAATAGATCATATGTGGAGCCATAAATCATACCTCCATAAAATCAAGAAGACAGAAATTGTGCCAACTATTTTTTTCAGACCATGATGCGCTGAAAATAGAAGTTAATTGTACACAAAAACGGAGACCAATACCAAGTATCTGGAAAATAAACAGCTCACTGCTGAACAAACAGGAAGTCATAAAATAAATCAGAGGAGATGCAAAGATTCCTGGAAACAAATGAGACTGAAGACACGAATTACCAGAACTTGTGGGATATAGCAAAAGCAGTGTTAAGAGGCAAGTTCATAGCTCTTCAAGCATTCATCAGAAAAGAGGAAAAGGCCATGACAAACAGTCTGATTTCACAACTTATGATCTTAGAGAGTGATCCACAAAAGGGAGCCCAACTCAGGCAGAAAGAAAGAAATAATAAAACGTAGAGCAGAAATCAATGAGATGGAATGTCAAAAAACAATCCAGAAGATCAACAAAACCAAAAAGCTGGTTCTTTGAAAAAATAAACAAGGTTGACAAACCACTTGCAAGACTTGTAAAAAAGGAAAAGAGAGAACACAAATAAATAGAATCAGAAATGTAAATGGGGACATCACAACATAAACCACAGAAATTCAAAAGATTATCAGAGATTACTATGAGAGCCTGTATGCCACGAAACAAAAGAACTTAGAAGAAATGGTCAAATTCCTGAATTCATATAGCTTCCCAAGTCTGCAACAAGAAGATTTGGAATACTTCAGCAAACCTATCCCCATCGAGGAGATGGAATCAGTAATCAAAAGTCTCCCCAAACACAAAAGCCCAGGTCCAGACGATTCACCAGTGAATTCTACAAAACCTTTAAAGAGGACCTACTCCCAATTCTTTTCAATCTCTTCCGGCATATTGAAGAAACAGAAACACTCCCAAATAGCTTTTACATAACACCCTGATACCCAAAGCAGACAGAGATGTCACAACAAAGGAAAACTACAGACAAATCTCCCTGATGAATACAGATGCTAAGATCTTCAACAAAATACTAGCAAATAGAATCCAAAGAGTCATCAAAAAGATTATACACCATGACCAAGTGGGATTCATCCCGGGAATGCAAGGATGGTTCAACATCCGCAAGTCAATCAACATAATACATCATGTCCACAAAAAGAAAAAATAAAAACCATAAGATCATATCAATAGATGCACAGAAGGCATTTGACAAGATTCAACACCCATTCATGATAAAAGCTCTCCGTAAAATGGGGATTGAAGGAACCTTCCTTATATAATCCAGGTCATCTACGACAAGCCCACAGCGAGCATCATTCTCAATGGGGAAAAATTGAAAGCATTCCCCTTAAGATCAGGGACAAGACAAGGGTACCCACTCTCACCACTTCTATTCAATATAGTACTGGAAGTATTTGCCATAGCAATCAGGGAAGAAAAAAGACATTAAGGGCATCCAGGTAGGAAGGGAAGGAAGAAGCCACGCTGTCACTATTTGCAGATGAAATGAAATTATACCTGGAAAACAAAACTAAAACTCTCTACAAAGAGGCTCCTAGAAATAATACATTCCTATTGTAGAGTGGCAGGGTACAAAATAATACCCAAAAGTCAATGGCCTTCCTATATGCAAACAGTGAAAGAGAAGAAAGGGACATTTAAAAAAACTATCCCATTCACAATTGCACCGCAGAAAATCAAATACCTGGGGAATCAGTTTGACAAAGAATGTAAAGGATCTCTACAAAGAAAACTACAAAAATGTTATTTCAGGAAATAAAAGAAGACCTGAGGAAATGGAGACACATTCCCTGCTCATGGATTGGAAGGATTAACATTATCAAAATGGCAATACTCCCTAGAGGTTTATACAGATTCAATGCAGTCCCTATAAAGAAATTGAACAAACACTAATGAAATTTGTATGGAATAATAAAGCCCTACAAATAGCTAAAACAATCCTTGGGAAAAAGAAGATGGGAGGTACCACTTTCCCCAACCTCAAGCTCTACTACAGAGCACTAGTTCTTAAGACAGTGTGGTATTGGTATAGAGACAGACCAGTAGACCTATGGAATAGAACTGAATATCCTGAAACACATTCTCAAATATACAACCACTTAATCTTCGATAAAGGAGCAAAAAATGTTAAGTGTAGCAAAGAAAGCCTCTTCACCAAATGGTGCTGATAAAATTGGGCAGCTACATGTAAAGAAACGAACTTAGACCTCCTTCTAAATCCATGCACAAAAAGTCAGATCAAAATGGATTATAGATCTCAACA
>JAJIBD010001169.1:0-52669 GCA_021461705.1 Cryptotis parvus | reverse complement strand
TCTATTTAATGCTCAGTTCTAGGTTGGCATTAGTACCCCTCAACAATTGTCAGCACACTGTTCCATTTCTGTCTTACCTAGCCTCTGAATCCCACACGTTTGTGATAATTTCCACCTTTGACAGGGACCTCCTGATATATGTTTCACTTGATCTTGGATATTGGTATCATAATATGTACCTATATATTTATGTTATGCAGATAAATGCAGTCATTCTGTATCTGTCTCTCTCCTTCTGGCTAATTTCGCTCAACATAATCTTCTCCATGTCCATCCATTTATAGGCAAATTTTATAACTTCATTTTTCCTAATCGCTGCATAGTATTCCATTGTGTAGATGTACCAAAGCTTTTTTATCCAGTCATCGATTTTCGGGCACTCTGGTTGCTTCCAGATTCTGGCTATTGTGAATAATGCTGCTATGAACATAAAAGTAGGGATGGTGTTTCCGCTGCAGTATTTTTGGCTTCCCAGAGTAGATTCCCAGGAGTGGTATGGCTGGGTCAAATGGGAGTTCAATTTCTAGTCTTTGGAGGAAAGTCCATATTGTTTTCCAGAAAGGCTGTACCAGCCGGCATTCCCACCAACAATGGATGAGTGTCCCCTTTTCCCCACACCCACCCCAGCACTTGTTGTTCTTGTTCTTTTGAATGTGTGCCAGTCTCTGTGGTGTAAAGTGGTATCTCATTGTTGTTTTGATTTGCATCTCTCTGATGATTAGTGATGATGAGCATTTTTTCATATGTTTTTGGCCATTCGTAGTAGAGTGGCAGGATACAAAATCAACACGCAAAAGTCGGTGGCTTTCCTATATACAAATAACGAAAGAGAAGAAAGGGATATTAAGGAAACAATTCCATTCACAATTGTGCCACAGAAAATCAAATACCTAGGAATCAACTTACCCAAGTGTGTAAAGGACCTGTATAAAGAAAACTACAAGACACTACTCCAAGAGATAAAAGAGGACACAAGGAAATGGAAACATATTCCCTGCTCATGAATGGGGAGAATCAACATTGTCAAAATGGTAATACTCCCTAGAGCTCTGTACAGATTCAATGCAATCCCTATAAGGATACCCATGACATTCTTCAAGGAAATTGAACAAACAATCCCTGAAATTTGTATGGAACGATAAACCCCCAAGGATAGCTAAAGCAATCCTCGGGAAAAAGAAGATGGGAGGCATCACCTTACCCAACTTCAAACTGTACTACAAGGCAGTAGTAATTAAACAGCATGGTATTGGAATAAAAACAGACCCGTGGACCTGTGGAATAGAATTGAGTATCCTGACACCCAACCTCAAACACATGATCATTTAATCTTTGATAAAGGTGCAACGAGTTTAAAATGGAGTAAGGAAAGCCTCTTCAATAAGTGGTGTTGGGAAAACTGGGCAGCGACATGTAAAAGAATGAATTTGGACCTGTGTCTAACACCATGCACAAAGATCAGATCAAAATGGATTAAAGATCTCAATATCAGACTTGAATCCATAAAAGTACATTGAAGAAAATATAGGAAAAACCCTCCATGACATTGAAGCTAAAGGCATCTTCAAAGATGAAACATCACTAACAAAGCAACTAGAAGAAAAGATAAACATATGGGACTACATGAAACTAAAAATCTTCTGCACCTCAAAAGAAACAGTGACTAAGATACAAAAGCAGTCCACAGAATGGGAAAGAATATTCACCCAATACACATCCGATAAGGGGTTAATATCCAGGGATATATCAGGCACTGGTAGAACTTTACAAGAAGAAAACAAACAACCCCATCAAAAAATGGGGAGAAGAAATGATCAAAGGCTTTCTTTAAATCACTGAACATGAGACAGAGTTCAAATTTTCATTGAATGCTCTGTCTCACATTCAATGAAATTATTACTGGGTAAAAATATACCATTTGTCAATTTATCTCTTGTTTCCGATTAAAAATGGCTTTATTATGTTTTCCTAAAAAACACAGATTTTGGACTGTCGTTAAGAATGTTTGGAACAAGTGGTTGGTCAGTGATCTAAAAGGTCACGTAAGTATTAAAGATAGCCCTACTGGTTTCATAAAGCTTCAAATCTAATTTGTTTTCTTTTCCATGGCAGTGTTATCTTTGGAATCAAGAGAAACACATAATTGTATATAGAAGGTCTACTAAAGCAGAGTAGAAATGTGTCCTCCTTGTTATAATGTTGCCCTCTCTGTTCAGGCACTGATGCTTGGGTTTTCTTGGTGTCTATGTAAATCAGATATGCTAAGAGAGTAGGGAAGGAGGAAGGCAGAAATAAAAAGTTTGTTTTCTCACACGCTTAAGTGATGGTTTAAATCTGAGGCAAACAGCAGATTGGGGCGCTTCTTTATGGCGCCATCTGTTCTTCTGATTTTGGAAATGATTTAAGGACTTTGAAATATTCCATTTCATCATGGAAATAAAAAGCCAAGTTGACAGTTTATTTTTTAGCCCATGACCAATGTATTCCTTGAAGACACACATTTCCATTTAAAATCAAGACAGGGAAACAGCTTAATAAGTTTAATTCTGGCAGAATAAAAAATTTTTGTTTTGTATTTGTAGTGTGCTTTCAAAGATGCTAAAAATATAGGTGCTATATTTTTCTATCTCTTTTGTTTTAAATATTTACCTAATTAAAGAAGTTTTTTTAAAGTTTAAATATTCATCAGTCTGAAGAGAAGATATGATTGTTACAGTTGCAGTTGTCTGTACACAAATTATTTCTACTAGAAGGTTATTAAAGTTATGCTTTTGAACTACTACTATGAGGAAGTATATTTACTTTCTATATTGAAAACCTTCTATGAAGAATTATGGCTTAAGTTAGACCTTCTGCAAATTGGAATATGGAAAATATACAGGGTATTTTAAAAATTGCTTAGTGAACCTTTTTGTCTTTTTCCTGACAATTTGAAGCAATAAAAATATACTTACATTAAAAAAAACTGTATTAGGATTGGGGATGTGGCTTAGTAGGAAAGTTCATGGCCTGTGAGCATGAGGCTATGGATTTAATTAGGTACTGAATTAACTAGAACTAAAATTTTGAAGTTACTCAGTATGTTTGTAATTTAGCTAATGAATAAGGGCAGAAATGATAGATTTTTTGTAGGAAAATTTAAATCATTGTTTCAAGGACCTTTCCCTATTTCTCTAGCATTTATTTGCTCTTTTGCAGAGAAAATGAAAATAATTGACATTTTGTATTCTCCATAAAAAACATTTGAAAAATCAGAAGATTGGATATGATTTAATTTAAGAAAGAACTTAAAGGATGGCTCCAACAGTGGTTGTATAATAAAATTTTTGGAGAAAGTTTTACTTTTTATTTTTCTGAAAAATGGGACATTAATTTTTATTTTAATTCACAGTAAATTTCTTTTTTTTTCTTACCTCAGTAAATTTCTTAAACAGAAAGTTCTTTAAACCAAAAGTGCAGAGGGACAGCTGTTGTTTATTTCTTCCAAGGATTTAGAAATGAGACAGCTTGAAGATGGTGTTTAAACAATTAACAGCTAGTCAATTTGAAATATGTTTACTTCTACGGTGTATTTTTCTACTGCTAAATGAAATGGTAAACATATTGAATATCAATATTATTAAGCAACTACTATGTAGAGGCATAGTGGTTGGTAATCCCTGTGATAATGGCATAGTATATTTTTATGAAGTTTTAGATTTCATTTGGAATAAAAGTACTTAGTAAAATTTCATTACTTTCAATATTCATTTTGGGTTCTTATTATCTTATAGTATGCTCTATCTAAAAGTTGCATTTAAAGATAAAGCTGCATCTTGGGGCCGGAGCGAGAGCCCAGAGAGGTAAACGGGCGTTTGCCTTTAAGGCAGCCTGGGGTGTGCCGGCCCGGGTTCGATCCCGGGGGTGGCATATGGTCCCCGAGCACTGGCAGGAGGGATGGGTCCTGAGTGTCAGAGCCAGGAGTAACCCCTGAGCATCGCCGGGTGTGACCTAAAATAGCCAAAAAAAAAAAAAAAAAGATAAAGCTGCATAAAATGATAATTAAGGCATTAAGAGACATAAAACTAACAAATTTACGGGATCTTTCTGTTTTACATTTCATAAGAAGTCACTGACACCAAGAATATCAACATATTCTCTACTCACAAAGATGTCTTTTCTCTCTCTGTGGCAGTAATTTTGGACTGTGGGAACAAGCAGCTTCCAGGGTCTCTGTTTGGGCAGGCATGGCAAATCTGACTATCTCTGCTATACCCCAATCTGTTCAGCCTTGCATAGGTTCAAGATTATCTGAAGCTTTTTATCTCTTTTGAGATTTATTCTTGGGTCTCTGAAGCAAGGCTGGTAGAAGAGCTTACATAGGGACATTGGAGTAGGTTAGTAGGGATGATTGCTGGTCCTTCTAGAAGTATAGGAAGTGGGGGATGGTAGCCTATTCTGACCCTGAGAAAGCCTGAAGATTGCAATCACAAAACCCACACACCAAAATGTTCAGGTCAATATATTGATGAGGTCCATCCTGGGACGGTAGCTTCTGGCCAGGGGCATGGTGGTGATTTTGGATCATGGAAGCAAGTGCTGCCAAGGTTTCTGCTTGAGCAGGCACTGAGCATACCCACAGTCCTCTGATACCCTAGTTCTGTTCAGCTTTGCTTGCATCTGAGGTCAACTGCTGTTTTGATCTCTTTTGAAATTTATTTATTAGTCTCTGAAGCAAGGTGATAAATGAGCTTGTATGGAGGAGCTGGAGGTAGTTTGTGGGTGTGGTTCCTACATACCTAACATTTGGTGGTATAATTTCTCAGGAGCTTGGTCTTGAGTCTGGCCAGAGACACTGATTATTATTGGGCATCATATAGCCTGAGGGCACACTCAAGCTGTTAATGCACTTGCTCTGTGGATCCAGGTTGACCTCCTGGTGGTGGCACATCTCCTGGCCCCCAGTAGCAATGACTGCAGTGGCCCCAGCAGGGACGAGTACTGGGTTCAAGGCTGCTACAAACCATGACTAGGCACTCTGGGTGGGCTACAGCACTAGTCCAGTAGAGTCTGACCAGGGAACAAACACACCTGTCTCCACATATTTGGCACTCAGGGAGTGCCTCCATAATAATATGCCTCCTCCATAATATCCTGTGAATGGTGTGGACTGGTTTGGGGAAGAAATGGTGCAGGGCTGCTCCACTGGTATGAGTCTCAAGACCTCATGGAGGGTACCTGGGGTTCGTCCTCAATTCTGGGATCCAGGCTCAGTTATGGTGCTGAATTAGATCCAAAGAGCCCAATTCAAGTATATTAAAACTCTGCTGCTGTCCATAGTGCTGATACTGTGGGAGCTAGGCCAGCTGGTGGTCACCTCCCCTGCTGTTCTCATGAGACTCACTCTGGGTAGGTGTCCCAAGGAAGGCGACTGGCTGGCTCCTATTTAATGGCAATCTCCCTCAGACAGAATATCCAGGGGGCACCCATGTTTACTCATGCAGATATTTTATGAGCCTCATCATCTGTTCAGAGTCCAGAGTGCTCACCATTACCGCGTGCCTGCTGCGGCGCCCGGGGCCCACCACCACCTCTGTCACCGGCAACTTCTGTTGGACCAGGCTAGCCTTGCTGCACATGTGGTCGCCGCCTGCTGTGCTCCTGTCAGCCCTTGGGCTCTGTTGAGCTCGGCAGGGTCTCCCGGCTGGTCCCGGGGTATGGGCAGTTCCCCCACAGTGGCGGCTCCAGGGGGATACATAGAATGGACCCCAGCCTGTGCCCGTGGTGGAAGGACATAATCATGCAGCATCTGCCCTACTACTAACGGCCAGGTGGGGGCTTTGGCCGCGGCTTCAAGCAGCTGGGTATTCCCATGGCCAACTTCCCCAACAAGTGGTGGTTTGGGGAAAACCTTCCCACAGACCTGCCCACTGGCATCTACTGTGGCTGGACCAGTGTGGGCATCGGGAGGTGCATAAGGTGGTGGTAAGCATCAGGTGGAACCCCTCCTACAAGAACACCAAGAAGTCCATGGAGTCGCATATCATGCACACCTTCAAAGAGGACTTCTACCGGGAAATCCTCAACGTGGCCTTTGTGGGCTATCTCAGACCAGAAAAGAACTTTAATTCTTTAGATACACGGGACAGAGCTGCTACCCGCTCTCCCTGTGCTCAGCTGATCATGACCCACCCAGGAGGGAAGGTGGGTTCTATCCCTGGCCCGCCATCCCAGCAGAGCCTCACAAGAAGCCAGAAGAACCCCACAGCATGAGGGCCACATTTTCAACATCTGGATTCCACAGCTCAGAAAATCTGAAAAGCTGATATTTCCCTGCCTGGCACGACCGCTTTGTGGTCTCACAGTTCATCAATAAATGCACTAGATGAGAGGCTACTACAAGAGTATCCCACCCTCACAGCAGAGCCTGGCAAACTACCCGTATTGTATTTGATGTGCCAAAAACCAGGAACAATTATAGACCTCATTCCCATGACCTGAAGGAATGGTTTGAGGCTCTTCATGTTTCTGGAGTGAGCAGATGCCCTTTGAGCTACACTCAGCATGTGACAGGACATAGGAAGATGTTACTGGTCCCCGCTTTAGCAAATCGATGAACAACGGAAAGACAAGTGATACAAATGATACAAGTGATCATCTGTTCAAAGCATGGGAGCTGCTCTCCTATGCTAACTCTAGTGCTTTCAGATATGCTTCTGTCAACTTGACTGGAACTCCCAGTTCTGAATATTTTTCATGTGGTTATTTGACATCCCCATAATATCTTCTCTCTACTTTGATTATTTAGATACCAAAAATATTTTGTTGTTTGCTATCATATCATTATGTATTGAAACTTAAGCCTGGCAAGCTGCTCGTGTTGTATTTGATATGCCAAATACCAGTAACATTTATATTAGGCCATTCTCATGACCTAATATAATGGCTTGAGGCTCTTTATGTTCCTGGAGCAAGCGGATGCCTTTGGGTTCTACTAGCATGAAACAGGACATATGGAGATATTACTGGTGCCCGCTCTAGCAAATAGATGATCAATGGGAAGATAGTGATAGTGATAGTGATAGCTTCAGTTTAGTGTTTTAATTTTGGATGTTATACCCAATGGTGCTCAGGGCTAACACTTGACTCTGTGCACAGGAATCACTACAGGCAAGTTTGCAAGCATTCTGGGTACTGGGAATGCTACCTGAATTGACTGCATGCATATGTGGCAAGTGTCCTACCCATTGTAGTGTCTCGTCCTATATTTTTAATTTTTAATGTTAGGTATATGGCATATTTGAAATAATCTTTGTATATGATATAAGCTTATGTTGAAATTCTTTAAAAGTAGTAAAGGAATGTAGTGTTTGTTGAAAAAACTATCCTTTACGCCACAAAATTACCTTTGTAACAGTTTCAGAAATAAATCTACACTGGAATCTTTGTTCTTTTCCATTGAATATTCCCCATGGTGATACCAATACTATATTGATTAACCTATTATCTAGCTTTAATAAAAGTTAAGATTAATGCATGCTTTTCATAAAAATTAGGATTTTTTCATAAAGATCACATTTTTATAGCAGTTTCGTGCTTACAGAAAAATATTTACGACCATTTTAACATATACTACATGCTTCTCACACATTACCTTCCCGTTACTAATAGCCCACATATTCATAGCAGTTAGGATCCTTCGTACTCTCTTTGTTGTGCTCTGTTGGATTATTTCTCCTGAGACAGATTTTATTAAGAAAGATATGCTCAGGGCCTGAGCAATAGTGAGTAGGTGCTTGCCTACTAAGGGCTGACTTGGGCTCAATTCCAGTTTGGTCCTCCAAGTACTGCTAGGAGTGATCCCTGAGTGCAGAACTCAGTCAGTAACCCCTGAACACTGACTGGTGTGGTCCAAAAACCAAAGAAAAAAGAAACAAAAAAGAGATACTCTGATTTATTCCAGAACAATTCATTTTTCTCTTTCTGCCAAAAAACATAAAACCCAACAACAACCCCGAAGGGGTCATTCTCAGATCTTTACTTTGAGAACCAGGTGCTTGGAGGTAACCAATCTTTTATATTACTTTCTGCTGAACTTTTTTGTATTCTGTTAGTGCTCATCTTCATTGTTTTGGAATACAGTTAGTTTACTTGGAAGTAATTCCAGTCGAACCTTAATTTAAAAGTAAAGTGGTATGTGGAATATTATTCTATGGAAAAATTTGCCACAACAGTAAGAAATACATTTTCTGAGTATTTTACTTGATGTTATTTCACATATTCCACACAGTTGGTGGGAAAATTAAATATTCCTGGAAATGATGTCCTCTAGTGTATTTGACTGGTTCTAAATAATTTATTCAAACATATTAGCTGATGATTATGTCACAGGAGGGATCCTTTCCAAGCACAAAGGTGGTTCTTTGTCTAGCTTTGGTAAACAATTTAACCTAGGAGTGTGTGCTGTATTGCTATAATATTTCATTGTAAAGTAACCGTTGAGAAGGGAAAGGTGACAGGCAAAGGGAATCCAGGAAAGAAGCCAAGCTAGTCTTTTCCAAGTGTCTCACTCATGCCAGGTTTTAAAAGGGGGTCAGCTTTCTTGTTTGTCTCAGGTCCAGTCAATTTCCTCTGTCAAAGATGTATGTGGTTCCCTCTGGATAATTGGCTGGGCATTAACTACTCCTTTGTACCCTGAATTCCCCAGCAGTTTCACAATTCTCCTTAGCAAAGTTTCCAGTTTCAGAATTCAGAGGAAATTATGTCTTTTGTTGTTGTTTCAGACTGCCTATCCCATGTGTCCACCCTCTTTCATTCTGCTTTCTGGGAACAAATTGAAGGGCTGCCAGGTGGACCTAATTCAATAGTGGGGGGACGAGGGATGGTAATGGAGGAAGGGGGAAGAGAGGAGATTACATCCCCTTAACACATACTTGGCCAAGTTTGTTAGCAAGGCTATTTATAGAGATGTACCCTCTAGCTGCCATGGCCTTTTTCATCTTCCAGATCTATCTGCTTAAACCGACATAGCTGCCAAGCTCTGGCACTGTTTCCTATGTTACAGAGTATTGATACTTGCTAATCTGGGTCCTTGGGGAATGTGTGTAAAATTAGCTCAGAGACCACCTGATATCTTTGAAGTTATTGCTCTTTTATCTAACATCTTGACCAGGTAACTTTCTGTATTTGCAGTAGTTAATGCAGGAGCAGGAACTCCTATGTCTGGGGCAAAACTGAACGGCATTTCGTCTAATACTTTTTGCTGTTCTTGGCCTTTTTTCTTTTCTGTCCAGATGTTCAAAGTTCATGTACATGCAGGCAAGGTATTTGACTTTGCCTGGCTTCTGCTTCTCCTATGAGTATTTGTGTGTGTGTGTGTGTTGTGTGTGTGTGTGTGCGTCTTTGCATGTGAAAGAAAGGGAGTGAAAGCAAGAGAGTGAGAGAGAGAGAGAGAGAATCCAGTATATTGTGTCTTATTAGTGATTGAGCCTTAGCTGTTTCGGTTAACTTGTTATCTGACTGGCCACATCCCAGCCCATATGAAATTAAGTACTGAATTCAAAATCAAACAAAATCTAGCAAATTCTTTTCTGCAAGATTAATTGGGTTATCTGTTTTCCTCCCCAGGAGCCTAGGATATGGATAGGTTAAACTCTATTTAGAAACCTTTGCTCTAGGTTTTCAGGTAAGATGAAGTGTGCATTAGGGATCTGCTCAGGAGGAAACTTCCCGATCATGTGGTATCCAACCTACTCTTAAAAGTGTGCGCCCCCATTTTTTGTAAAATTTTGCTTCTTGTGATTGTGCACACAGGATGGTTGCTGAGGACATGAGTCTGCCCTCTTTCAACATGCCGGTTAGTTGCTGATAAAGCTCTTTGTGTCTGTCTCCATGTCTCTTCATTGGTTGGCCCTGTATGGAATGGCCATAAGCCTGATCTACCCACTCATATCCAGACTTTATAAGACACTCTTATGATAAAAAGTGCTACCATTTATATACACAGAAACAAAATAAAAAAATCAACTCAAATTCATTAGAGGTTCTGCCAACTTATATTTACTCTTGGTCAAAATCCCCAAAATAAAATTAAATGACAAAATTTCACTTTGAACGATGTTTGCAACATACAATGACCAACTTTATAAAAAAGATATTCCAGGTGTTTCTTCTGGGCTAGAGAGATAGTTCAATGGCCCAAAGCACATTCCTTTATTTCTTTTTTGGGTCACACCCGGCAATGCTCAGGGGTTGCTCCTGGCTCTTTGCTCAGAAATTACTTCTGGTGGTGCTCGGGGACCATATGAGATGCCAAGGATTGAGGATCGAACCTGGGTTAGCTGCGTGCAAGGCAAATGCCCTACCTGCTGGACTATCGCGCCAGCCCTGACTGAAGCACATTCTTTGCATACTGGAGACTAGGGTTCAAACCTTGCCATCGCCTGATCCCTTTAAAACCCCAGGGAGTAACACCCAAGTAGCTCCAAGTATGATAACTCACATACCCACCCCCACCCCACTTATGAAAAAACAAAATAAAGGCACCAATCCTGTAATTTAAACAAACAACTTCACCTGTTTATAAACCAGTGGCATGGAGGCAAACTGCTTCTGTGTTAAGAAAAACCCATCTTTAGGAGTTCAAATATATTTGATTGCTTTCAGCTAATTGGCATATAGTCCAAAGTCAGAGAACTGCTCATTTTCTCAGGGAAAACAGCTCTGCAGCAACTCATTTTACACCAAAACCATTAACTGCACTTAATTGGCCATAGCATTTAATAAAAAAGAGGCACCTTTGAGAAAAACAATGGTTCATATTTCTTCAATTGTACATCATAAAATTGTTATGTTTGTGTACATGTGTGTGTTTTAGGAAGACTTTACAAAAGACTCCTACAACCAAGATAATTTCTCCATGGTGTTTGTCAAATTGTTGACTATTAGAAAAAATGATGTCGATTTATTTTTCTATGATTTATATGAGAGTTCATCTTCTTGCCAATTATTTACCAATTTATCAGAAATAGAATTTAGGTGAGTCTAGTTGAAAGTCTTGTTTAAGTATCTCATATGGATTTCTCTATAGAGACATGCACTTCCAACTTCATGTTCTATAATAAAGGCGACAGTTATTTCATGTGAAATGATTTAAAAATGAATTGAGAGAAAACAGCATTACAGAAGATGATACGGTTTACTGGTGCTTTTTAAGCTTTTATAATTGGGGAAGGGAGTATATCAAACAGTTATCAGGAATTTCTTGGCTCTATGTTCAGACATCATTCCAGATGGGGCTCAGGGGACCAAACTGCTTGCCAGGGGTGAAAGTCAAGTTGGATTCATGCAAGGCAAGTCTCTTTTCCACAGATAGAGTGTGCCAGGGATGGAACCCAGTGTGGGGGCATGAAAGGAAAGCCCTGTACCTGCTGTATTATCTCTCTAACTTCCATACTCTTGCTTTTTTTAGACTATGAACTTGAGTGTCTATTAAAGTTTAATATTTAATTGCCACAGGATATGATTTCTCCCCATTTTAGACAAGATAAACGCTGCTATGTTGTATAAACATCTCAGAGTATCCATACTTTGACAGTATTATACTTTAGTTTGATAGTACAATTTAAATAACTTTGAATCTGCTTCCGCCTGACAACTTCCGCCCCGTCCCACAGCAGCTCCCCGCTCTCCCCACCAGGTGCGTTCCCAGCCGGGCACTCCATGACGCACTCAGTTCCAGGTTAAAGGGCTCGAACTTTGAGAAGGGGACCAAGCCACATCCAGCTTCTTCAGATCTTCCTTCTGATGACTTCCACCCCAATCCCCTGACTCCTGAACAACCCAGTGACACCCCAAAATTCAAAACCGCCCAGACGCGAAGAAATTTCTGTCTGCCTGAGATGCCACTGAGCATTCCCCTACAGTCTTTGCTATCCATCCCTAACTGCAAAGTAATTCAGGCAACTACTAACTCTATTGACTAGTCACCCAGAACACAGATTTTCAACCTACGATAGTCATCATGGTAAAACAATGCAGAATTCTTCAAGCTCAATGATTGAAGTCACTAAGACAGATGAGTCAAGCAATAACGATGAGCTATTTAACCTCTCTGAAAAGGAATTTTGGAAGGAACTTTAAAGATGCACAAGGAACTCAAAGAAACAATGGAATACAAAGTCAATAAAATACAAGACATGAGAGCAGAATTGAGTAAATTTCAGGCCAAAGTACAAGTAGAAATGACAGATATTAAAAATGAGGTAAGTGAACTGAGTAATACAGTGGAAGGCCTCCAAAGCAGAGTAACAGCTACTGAAGGAAGAATTAGTGATCTTGAAGACAAGGTTCAGGGATTCTCTAAACATCAACAGAAGATGGAAAAAAGACTCACAATCAACGAACAGACTACCAGAGAAAATCAGGATGAAGCCAAAAGGAACAACATATGCTTCATTAGGGTCCCAGAAGGGCAAAAGAAAACCCTGATAAAGAAGAAACTATCAAAGCCATCATCGCTGAGAAGTTCCCTGAACTGAAGAAATCATGCTCCCAGATACAGGAGGCCCGTAGGATACCAGTTAAAAGAAACCCCAATAAGAATACTCCAAGACACATCCTTATTAAAATGACAAAGCGATAGACAGAGATAGAATACTGAAAGCAGCAAGATCAAAGAAGGAAATCAATACAAAGGAGCACTCCTGAGATTTACAGCAGACTTTTCAGATGAAACACTCCAAGCCCAAAACAAAGGTGGGATATTGTGAAAAGACTCAATGAACTGCAGGCTTCACCAATAATTCTTTACCCAGCTAGACTTACTTTCAGATGTGAAGGAAAGATACACAACTTCATGGACAAACAACAACTCAGGAAATTCATAGACTCAAGACCAACTTTAAAAGAAGGATTGAAGGGTCTATTGTAAAATAAGATAACCCAAAACCACAACAAGTTTAAACAGAAAGATGTCACAAAATCCAATGACAATAATCTCTCTCAATGTCAACAGTCTAAATGCACCAATTAAGAGACACAGGGTGGCAAAATGGATTAAAAAACTGAATCCAACATTCTGCTGCCTACAAGAAACACATCTGAATATTCAGATCAAACACAGACTCAAAGTCAAAGGCTGGAAGAAGATTCTCCACGCAAACAACCCCTCTAAAAGGCGGGTGGGCCATACTCATATCTGACAATATAGACTTCAGGCTGAAATAAAGGTTAAAACGGACAATGAAGGCCATTTCTTAATAATTAAGGGGCATGTATACCAGGAAGAAATCACACTACTAAACATATACGCGCCAAATGAGGGGCCAGCAAAATACTTAAAATGATTATTAATAGACCTCAAAGAGGACATTAACAGTAGCACAATAATAGTTGGAGACTTCAACACTGCCTTATCGACTATAGATAGATGGATGAGGCTGAAACTCACCAGGGAAATACTGGACCTGAAGGAAGAAATGGAAGAAAGAGAGCTGGTTGATATATACAGGGCTTTTCATCCCAAAAAATCTGAATACACATTTTTTCCAGTGCACATAGAATATTCTCCAAGAGAGACCATATACTGGGCCACAAAGCATACCTCAAAAAAATAAAAAAGATAGAAATTGTGTCAACTATCTTTTCAGATCATGATGCACTGAAAATAGTAGTTAACCATACACAGAAGCAGGGAATCAAACCAAACACCTGGAAACTGAACAGCACACTGCTGAACAACAAATGGGTCATAGCAGAAATCAAACAGGAAAACCAAAGATTCCTAGAAACAAATGACAATGAAGATACCAACTATCAGGTATCTCAGGTAGATAGATATTACTTTGCGTCCGTGTGGTTTTGAATTTTTGGGGTGTCGGTGGGTGGTTCCAGAGTCAGGGGGTCAGGGTGGAGGTAGTCCAGTGGAAGATCCAAAGAAGCTTTCTCCTAGAATGGAGTGCCTCAGGGTCTGCCCACCGCGGGAACTCACCTGGTGGGGAGAGTGGGGAGCTGCTGTGCATCAGGGTGAATGGTGTCAGGGGAGGGTCCGAAGAAGCTGGGTGTGGCTTGGTCCCCTTCTCAAAAGTTCCAGCCCTTTATCCTGGAATGGAGTACCTCGGGGCCTGTCCGCCACAGGAATGCACCTGGTGGGGAGAGCAGGGAGCTGCTGGACCACAATCCACACTTTTATTTTCATAGCAGCACTATTCACAATAGCCAGAACCTGGAAACAACCAGTATGCCAGAGAACTGATGACTGGATAAAGAAACTGTGGTACATCTACACAATGGAATGTTATGCAGCTGTTGTTAAAAATAAGTAAGAGATCAACAAGTGGTAGAGATGCTTCTGACCCTGTGCTAGACTGCGTCAACTGGGGTACCCCAGAGGGGGGGACACGTGAGGCCCCGGACCCTTTCCAATAGAGTCCCAGGTATGCTTGAACCAGAGGCAGAGATACACGGGCAGAGCTCTGCCAGCTCTCCCTTGTGCTCCGCTGATCATGGGGCATCTGGGAGGGAGGGCGAGTTCTGGCCCTGGCCCACCATCTCCATAGAGCCTCAGAAGAAGCAAGAGGTACCCCCCCATACCATGATGGCAGCCATTTTCAACATTAGGATTCTACACCTCCCTCATGAGCTCTACCCAAGAGAAGAGCTAATCTCAAACCCTCCTCCTCAGAGTCCCACACTATAGATAAGCCTATTTAAAGCCCAGGTATTGCTGGAACCAGAGACACAGATACACAGGGCAGAGTTGCTACTGGCTCTCCCCATTGCGTGTGGCCGAACATAATTTATTGATGATCATGGTTCATCAGTAAATGAATGAACTGAGAGCCTACATTCTAACACAGATAGCCCACTTTGCATGTAACAGTTTAGAAAAAGGTCATGAATTTAGCAATACCATTATGAGATAATGTTGTAATAAACAATATCAAGTAAATTAATTAGTGCCTGCTAAGAGAGCAAGCTTCGAGTGGGGGTGGAGTGAGAAGCTAGGGACTTTGGTGGCAGTAAGGGCACATTGGTGGTGGGACTGGTGTTTGAATATTGAATACCTGAAACAACTATATTTGAACAACTTTATAAATTACAATGTTTAAATAGAGTTAAGTTAAATTAAAAACATTTTAATCAGACCTCCTCCCCCAAAATAAATAACTTTGAATCCAAGAGTGTGCTATAGAAATGAGAAGATCTAAAGTAAAATGAGATGACATGCAAAAGACAAAACTGGTCATTTTTTTTCATGTAAATGAACAAATAATATATATAAATAAGAAGCTTTAAAATATTCTTATTTGCTATTATTTATTGTTTTAAAGAAAGTAAGTGTATGTAGTTTGGAAGAAAGGCTTTATTCGGATTCCCTTTTTGCAATAAACAAATGGATCGTGAATTTGGAGTTGCTATTTCAGGGCACATTTGCATAAAAATTTGTAAAATTCTTGCCTTAAAGTCATTACTGAAATGTTTCTCTTAAGGGAATATATGTCTGTCACAGATAAGAGCATTCTAAAATAATCTCTTTTAAAGTAAATATACAAAGTGGCATGCTTTGTTTCTGTGCTGCTTTTGTATTCAAATATAATTCAGAGAACCCTGAAATTGTTGAGACTTGCCAACTCCTGCAGTCAAACATCTCCTACTGAACCATGAATTTTTTGAACCATGGTAAAGCATAAACTCTGGAAAAGAGAACACATACATAATGAAATTTGTCCACCTCATTTTATACTTGGATAACTAGTTCAGATAAGCTTATTTGATACGTTCATGATCAAATTAATAAAATTCAGGAATATAGTTGTAAAGAGCTAAAAATAGTTGCTACTTGGTTGTTCTTTCTACTTCTGATTTGGTATTAAACTGTGATTCTGTTAATCATCCCAGAATAAAACTGCTTGGGTTAAAATTCTAATTTGGCAGCTTACACATGTTGTGACCTTAAGCAAATTATTTAGTTACGATCTTCCTATTTCCTTACTCATAAAATAATGCTTCTTCCTAGGATTACTATGTTCAATAACTTAGAACCATTTTTAACAATGGCTAGAATAAAAGTTTTACATTCCGCTGATTAAGTACAATACATATAAATTTTGATCTTTTTTATATGATAACTCCATTAAAGTTGTTTATGTTTATATTTCTTTCCTGCACAAATATTCAAAGTAGTAGTTATTTAATAGCTTTTTAAATGGCATACTAGTAAACAATCCATGTATATATGCATATGTGGATGAAATACTACTTAGCCCCAAAAATGCAAAATATAAGTTCATATAAAAGATGAATATTCTGGTGGGAATATTCTGAATAAAACTAACTAGTCCAAGATGTTAAATACTTGACAATTACATTTATATAACATTTTAGAAACTGAATTAATTTTATTCATTAGGGATGGAAGGTAAACCTAGGAAGCTGAATATGATTTTGAAAGGAATCTTGTAGTGATTGAGCTATTTTGTATCTTGACTAGTGGTAGATAAACAAGCATATCTTTATAACACTATTGTAAAAATCTAAGTATATTGATCTTCCCACCCCCACCTCCTACCCTGCAAATGACTAATTGTAAAACTCGGGGATTTGGAATAAGGTGTGATTTTTATCCATTCAATATTTTGCATTGTGAACAATGTCATTGTACTGTAATAGATAAAGTGATCATGAAATTAAATATTACTTTTTGTTATTTTGGGCTCATGCTTGGTAGTGCAAAGGGTTATTCTGTGACTGGTATTTGGGGTTCATGAGATGCCAGGAATTGAGCCTGGTTCTCCCATACATAATGCGTATATGCCAATTCTCTGAGTCATCTTTCTGATCCATAATATATAGCTATATATTCCTCTTTTAAAAAGAGAGAATTTTGTTTGTTTTTGGACAACCCCCTGAAACTGGACACAGATTATTCTGGCTCTGCATTCAGGAATCACTGCTGGCAGTGGTCAGGGGACCACATGGAATGCCAGAGATTGAACCAGGTTGGTTACATATGAGGCAAGCACCGTATCTGCTATATCTGCTGCTAAGGTCCCAAGAGAGGCTTTATTAATAACATTTGAAACTTGGAGGCCAGTACTTGGCTTGGCTGTGTGTTCTGATTTTGGGATGCTCTGTACAGTGATGTGATGTGATGCTGCTCAGGTCTGGTGGTATTGGGGACTATCAGAGACACCTGGAGGTGCTTGAGGGCATGTGGAACCAGAGATCAAACTTGGGGTCTGGCATGTGCTTCGCCAAGTTTAGGTCTTTCTGGGACCCCATTTCTTAAAAATACATATGAATTGCATTATAATAGCCTTTGACTTTACAGATGTTTCCACTCCCCCTCCACCCATTTTCCTGCCATAACTAGATGTGTTCAGGGATTATTTCTAGCTCTGTGCTCAGGGATCACTACTGTTGAGGCTAAGGAGACCATATGGGGTGCCAGGCATTACAACATGGTCAGCCACATGCGAGACTAGCATCCAACCGACAGTACTATTTCTCCTCGCAATATTTTAATTATAGAAAAATTAGGGAGAGAGAAACTTGATAAGGGATTTGAAATTA
This sequence comes from Cryptotis parvus, assembly GCA_021461705.1. Taxonomy (NCBI): domain Eukaryota; kingdom Metazoa; phylum Chordata; class Mammalia; order Eulipotyphla; family Soricidae; genus Cryptotis; species Cryptotis parvus. The sequence continues at coordinate 35,116 of JAJIBD010001169.1, read as the reverse complement.
AAATAAAAAATTCATCTATAAGAGAAAATTTAAAATTATAATGGATGGTTTACAGACTAAAATATATAAAATGGAATATGAATAAATTCCTAAAGTTCTATTTTTTCAGCTTAACATATTGAGAGTTATACTCAGAATATTTTCATGAAATTGTTGATTGCTTAGTCTGTCAGCCTTTATACCAGAGTAATAATTGTGTTTGTCTTCTTTGTATATATATTCAATATACTTACAAATTAATTAAAACATGAACTATGCCACTTTTCAGTTAAAGAAATAGTCAATTTGTATTTTGTATAGATTACATGTTATGTATTAATGCTATCATATATTCAGTTGACTCATTATATTTTATTTGAATATTAATTAGCCTCTTCTTTTTCTTGCTCACATTTGTCCACATTGTCTAGCTAAATGTCACCAGGAATGCATGTATAGATGAACAATTAAGTGTTATTGTTTATGTCTTATGAGGGACTCTACATAGTGATTGGCACTTTGGTATCAAGGTTTTATATTTTTTAAAAAATTATTATACCAATGAATGCAGTCATTCTATATCTGTCTTTTTTCCTTCTGACTAATTTCACTCAGCACTATGTCCACACATTTGCAGGTAAATTTTATGACTTCATTTTTTTTCCCCCACAGCTGCATAGTATTCCCTTGTGTATATGTCTTTAACCAGTTTTATGTTCTTGGGCATTCAGGTTGTTTCTAGATTCTGGCTATTGTGAATAGTGCTGCAATGAATATAGAAGTGTAGATAGGGGCCAGAGTGATAAAACAGTGGGTAGGGCATTTGCCTTGCACGTGGCTGACCCAAGTTCGATCCCCTGCATCCCATATGGTCCCCCGAGCACTTCCAGGGGTAATTCCTGAGTGCAAAGCCAGGACGAACCCCTTGAGCATTGCTGGGTGAGAACCAAAAAGCAAAAAAAAAAAAAAAGAAGTGTAGATAGTGTTGCTTCTATGCATTTTTGGGTCTCCAGGGTATATTCCCAGGAGTGGTATTGCTGGGTCAAATGGGAGTTCAGTATCAAAGGGTTTTTTTTTTTTTTTTGCTTTTTGGGTCACACCTGGCGACACTCAGGGGTTACTCCTGGCTCTGCACTCAGGAATTTCTCCTGGCGGTGCTTGGGGGACCATATGGGATGCCGGGCGATCGAACCCGGTCCGGCATGGCAAACACCCTACCCGCTGGGCTATAGCTCCGGGCCCCAGTATCAAGTTTTTTGAGGAACGTCTATATATTGTTTTCCAAAAGGGCTGGAACAGTCAGCCAGGAGAGATGCTGATTTCAAGACCAGATTAACAGAGTAGACGAGTTCAAGCCCAGGTAGGTGACCCACGAAGGTGGGAGTCATTGGGCATTCGTGAGATGGAGATGGGGCCACCCCTTCCCCGTTCTAATTCATCCCCATGAACTGCCCCAAGGCATCTGGCCTTAGCATCCAGAGACTCAGACACAACAGGGGGAGCTGACATCTGGCTTTCCCCAAGTCACATGGTTGCTTGCGACTGTGCGGTCCATCAAACTAGTGGAACCGATCATGTCCTAGAATATACTATAATCCACAATGTGTGAGAAAGGGAAGTGAGAAGGAGAGAGAGAGAGAGAAAGGAGATACAGAACCCGCCATGGAGGCAGGCGTGGGGAGGGGGAAGGGAGGTGGGGACATTGGTGATGGGAGATGGGCACAGGTGGAGGGATGGGTGTTGGAACACTGTAGAACCAAAACTCAAACATGAGCATATTGTAATTGTATATCTAAAGGTGGTATTATAAAATAATTAAAAAATACCTAAAAGTAAGAAATACTAGAATGTGGTTATAATAGATAATACCTAAAAGGAACAAATACTAGAGTGTGGCTGAAAGTGCAGTTAAGAAAGAAATAGCACTTAATAAATAAGCCAGGATGTGATCAGGTTGGTCTATTTTTTGTGGTTTGGGTATTATTCTTATCTTAAAAATTAATTTAGGTGCTATGACTTATAATATTAATAATGGCAGCATTTCATGCATTAAACACTCACTCATCATAGCATCCACCATAGTGTTAGCCTCTCTCTACCATGACTTCCTGTTTCCCCCACCCCTGCCCCCTTCTATCCTATCCCTCGAACTCTCCTTTTGTGATATACTTTACACTAATGGGCAGTTCTCGGTTTCTGTTGCCATTTAGTATTTGTTGTTTCCTTTATATATTTATATATCACATATGATAGAAATTGCTCTGTATCTATCTCTTTCCTTCTAACTTCACTCTGCATATACCCTCCAAATCCATCCGCAGTAGCAGCAATGAGTTTGCTTGACTTTGTTTTTCTTATAGTATTCAATTTTATAGTATTGGCTGAATAGTATTCAATTTTATATTTGTACTATAGTTTCTTTACTGGATATTATTCATTTTTTTGACATATGTAGGATTGGTCTTACTTTTTCTCTTGATTCATTTCAATCAGAGATTTGACTGGTCAGAAGTTATTATTTTGCGACCTTATTTTCAAAGAAGAGCATCAAGCCCTAGCTTTAGAGTGTCAAGAACTACCTAGAAATATCAGGATTCAGTTAACTATACCTAGTAGCCCCATTTCCCTCTATCACTTATTTTATGAATTTTCTTTTCATTTCTAATAGATAAAGTTGTCTATTATCAGAGCTATGCTGTCTTGCTTGCTTGATTATTATCATTTCTATGACATAGGGACCATATCAATAGAAATAGTGAGTTTTGAGGAACTGTCTGCTTAAATTGTGAAGGCCTTTGCCCAATGCTTCTCTACTTAATCATTTCACAGAGACCCAAGAATGAAAGGTTTGATGCTTCATATTTCTGGAGCAAGCAAATGCCATTGGGCTACACTGGCACGTGACAGAGACAAATGGAAATGTTACTGGTGCCCCTGCTCTAGCAAATTGATGAATAACAGGATATCAAGTGATCAAGTGATAAAATAAACATTCTTAGATGACTTTCTCAAGTAATTGAGAAATAATTACATAAAAAGTAGTTTTCACTTTCAGGCCAGACTAACATTTCAATCTGGTTTCACAAGTCCTAGGCTCATGACTTAGGTTAAACATTCATCTATATGTGCTGCAGTTTCTCACTGTAAAAGGGTAATAATAGGAACTTTCTTTGCTGTATTATTTTGAGAAAAGTGAGTGTATAAATACTGAACACCCTGGCATCCCATATGTTCCCCCAAGCACCGCCAGGAGTAATTCCTGGGCATTGCCATGTGTGACCAAAAACAAAAAACAAAAACAAAACAAAACAAAACAAATTAACAAATATTGAACAAAGCTCACGAAGGATCTTGATGTATTGGGTTTGAAAGCCCTGTTTGGCTCCGGGCTTAGATGACCGTTTCAGTCTCCACAGAATCAAAGGCTTTCTTTAAATCAATGACCGTGAGACAGGGGCAGCATCTTGAACTCCCTACAAACTTCAATGAGCTTGGTTACCATGTAGTTATGGTCGATGGTCAATAGTGCTGAATCCTTTTTGGAAGCCAGCTTGCTCGCATGGTTGTCCTTCATCTAGCGTTCTGCCAATCCTGTTCAGGATGACTCGAGTGAACAGCTTGTAAATGATAGACAACAGGCAGATGGGGCATAGTTGCCAATGTTGTGGATGTCTCCCTTCTTGAACAGTAGAAGTGATTTGCTGGTTTTCTAATGGGAGGGCACCTGTAATTTGGACAGGTATGTGTGAAGAGCCTACGCATTGTTTTGATAAGTACTGAAGGCAGATTCTTCAGGTGTTCAGGTCTGACTTTGTCTAGGCCTGGTGCTGTTTCCTTCTTTACTGGCAAAATGACATGTGGGATTTCAGATGGGAGAACATTGGGAATGACATATCCATCCTGCAGAATTTAGTATGTGGGCAGGTGGACGTGACTATCAAAGCGATCTGAGTAGAAATCATGGATAGTCTTCTCCATTGCCTTTCTGGAAGATGTGATAGATCCATCAGGACGGTTGGGGGGCAGTCATCTTGGTCTTATAGTTGGAGAAGGATAGGCGGGCGTTGTGAATGCATTTCTGGGCTTCTGCTGCATCTTCCAGTATTTCTGCTCTTCTGTCTTTGAGATCTTCCTTTATCTCTTCTCTGCACTGCTTTGCAAGCTTGGATGTTAGCATTTGGTCGCCTGTGGCTCATGCCCTGCCACGTTGGCGAATGAGCTCCAGAGTTTTTGTAGACAGGTGTCCTTTTGTGGTTTTATCTCTCAGCATTCTTTGCACAACCATGGAGGTGCTGAACCAATTGGTTATATTCTTCATTGATGTCACCAATGATGGTATCTTCCCATGTTGGCGCAGTGGTGCCAAAGAGTTACCAGTTGGTGGTAATTCTGGGAGTTATCTTCTTAAACTTTGCAGCCTTTTCTCCCCCATTGCGTGAAGTAGAATTTTGCATGAAGGAGACGGTGGTCTGATCCTGTTTGGGATTTTGGGACGACAGCAACATTGGTCAGGCAAAACCTTAGCTTGAAGATGATGTGGCCAATTTCATTGTGGAACTGTCCTCCAGGGGATTCTCATGTACAACATTTCGATTCAGCCTTCTGGAACTGTGAGTTCCCATGAATGGTCTTGGTGGACATGATGAACTCAGATAGTCTCTCACCCTGTTCATCCCATTCTAGGCCATGGGTCCCGATGTGGAGTTCTTCGTCCAATCTTCTCAGTCCTATATTGGCATTAAAATCACCGACTATGATCTTGTAGAAGGTGTGATTTTTTTTTATAGAACTCCTCCAGTTCCATGTAAAATTGCTCAATTTCATCTTCCTTGTATGTGGATGTTGGTGCATAAACAATGAAGATAGAAATTGCTGGTAGTGGGCCATATCTCTTCAAGTGTAATCGTCCTATCCGGTTTGTTAGGCATTCAAATGAATCAATGTTGTTGGCCATGTTCATGTTGACAAGGACCCCAATGCCACTGATGCCTCCTTCGGTTGCATACTCCAAGGAGCAATTCTTCTCCGGTGTCAAATACAGCGTATTGCGACTGACACCTCCTCGTCTCAGTCAGACCAATGATGTCGTGACGTGAATTTTTTTGCGCTTGCACCATCAGATCCTCGATATATGCTTCCGATGCCAGAGTATGTGCATTGAAAGTACAGACAGTCATTTTAGTCCTTCTTTGTTTTGGCAGCCTAGGTTGGCTGTGAAATTTTATCAGGCAGCCTTTCTTACTGCTGTCATATTAGCAGTAAGATAATACTGCTAATTCTTTCGGGGTCAGGAAAATAAACATCTTTGTTTTTGGTTTTGGCATATCGAACATGCATCGGACAGTTTGCCAGGCTCTTCCGTGAGGGTGCTATACTCTCATTACCTTGTGGGGCTCTCTCAGAGTGGTGGGTAGAATATTCATGGTAGTTTTGAGGTAAATCACACTGCCACTGAGCGGCCGCTCGCAACGGGAAAGCTGGTATCTGCTCTGCCGGGTGTATCTGCATCTATGGCTCAAGCATTCCTGGGCTTGAAATACAAATGTTTCTTACTTGTAGAACAAAAACGGTTGTGGCTGTTGGAGCTTTAGCTGGATCTGATGTCTCAGACATTCTCATGTGGAGCAGCCTGGAGACCTGTGACCTGGTGACTGAACACCAAGGGCAAGAGTCTCAAGAGTAGATTCTGGTATTGTTTGCTTTGTAACCTTTTATATTTTATTAAGGAATTTTTAATAATGCATCATGATTCAAGAGGCAATTTTTAATTGCCATGCCTTTCAGATTTCACTTGCCCCACTCCAAATCCCTTCATGTTGTCAAAAAGATAAAATATTACCTTTCATTTTAAAAAAAGTTTTATTATATTACCATGACCTACACAATTACAAAGCTGTTCATGATTGGGTTTCAGTCATACAGCCTCAAATCCAGGGCCTTGAACATAGAAGGAACATCCTCTACTATTGAGATATAACTACAGCCCAAGGTGTCACAGTGTTTTGTTTAGTGGGAAATGATATTCTATTACATACCACAACTTTTTTTTTATCGAATCTTACATTGATGACAAAGGCATTTTGACTATCTGCTAATAATACTGCTATGTACATAAAGTACAGATATTCTCTTGAATTATTGTTTTTATATTATTTTTATTAATTTCTATACTGATATTTCTGTATCATGCACTTTTAAAGTTTAATATTGGTTTTTTTTTGGGGGGGTCACACCCAGCAATGCTAGTGTTTACTCCTGGCTCTGGACTCAGGATTTACTCCTGGTGGTGCTCAGGGGACTACATAGTATGCTGAGGAATTGAACCCAGGTCGGCCGCATATAAGGCAAAAGACCTCATCACTGTGCTATTGCTCTGGCCCCTTAATGTTTAATTTGTAAGGAGTCATAGAAAATTCATTTTCATTCTGTTTAGATTCTACCATAAGCCCTGTTCTCATCAACGTTGTATAGGAGTTGCTTTTTCTCTGGACACTTGCCAGTACTTGTTATTTCCAGCTTTTTTGACAGAGACCATTTTCACATGTGTGAGGGGATAGCTCACTGGTATGTTTATTGATATTTTTTGGTTCATGGCAGTGATAATTATTTTCATGTTTCTGTGGGCTGTTTCATTTGAAAATTATTTATATTCATCTATTTCTCCCCACATTAAAAATTGGCTATTTGCTTCTTTCTTGGGGTATTTATGATGTGGGTTCCTTCTTGACTGCAGCATGTCAACTATCTTAATTCCAGAACCTGCCATTTCTTTGCTAGATTTATTTCATGGTATAAATGTTTTTCTACATCAATGTCTTTGAATTTTATTTTTTTATGAATTTAGTTCTGACTTCCCTCTTGTCAGAACTCCACACAGCAAAAGAGCCTATCACAGCCCAGATAATCGATACCAACCCCTGCAGCAGTCTTTTTCAAGTCTAGCCCAGGTATGCTGATCCAGAGACTCACACACATGGGGCAGAGCTGCTACCGGCTCTCCCTGTGCCCAGACACTCATGAGGCACCTGGGAGGGATAGAGGGTTCTAACCCTGGCCTGCCACCCCAGCAGAGCCTCACAAGAAGCCAGATGACCCCCCACTCCATGAGGGCCACCATTTTCCACATCCGGACTTTCCTCTTGTCAGAACTCCACCCACCAGGCTCAGTGCCCAGCAGAAGAGCCTATCACAGCCTGGCTCGTGGCCTCCTTGCGGCTGCATGGTTCATCAATAAATGCTGGAGCGGTGACTACAAGAGTATGCCACCTGCACGGCAGAGCCTGGCAAGCTATCCATGTCATATTTGATATGTCAAATACCAGTAACAATTATATACCTCATTCCCATGACCTGATGGAATGGTTTGAGACTCTTTATGTTCCTGGAGCAAGCAGATGCCCTTGGGCTCTACTAGCATGAGACAGGACATACGGAGATGTTACTGGTGTTTGCTGGAGCAAATCAATGATGAACAGGAAGACAGTGATACAGTGATACAGTGATGAATTTATTTACTTGTTCTTATTCTCTTCTATTCTACATTTTGTTATTGATGTTATTTCAGTGCCCAGGAATTGTTCACTCCTTGAATGCATGGAGTTTGCATATTTTTAGCTTTGTAGGCCAAGAAAATTCCTTACAGTAGTTACCGAGCTTCACCGAGAGTGGGGCTATCAGGCTTAAGAGACAGAACTGTGAGCTTTGTGGTTAGCAAATGTGGGGCACCCAGAATTTTATCTGGTGACCTAAAGTTTGCAAAGCAAACTTACTAAGCCAGGTCTCTTACACGGTTTTTTTATTTAGGACTCCATTTTACTCAAAAAAATGTGGCATGTGTGAATGCTGCAAGAAATGCCTGGTATTTATTAGATGATTGATTTTGAATTAATTTTGGCCATTGCAAATTCAGAAATCTTTCCTGATTCCATTTCCTTCACAACCATGAAATTCAGTTATGTACCCCCTTATGGGGGTCTTTTTCACAATTTAAGAACCTAGATTCTAAGCCACTATACTCTGTACTAGAGCTAACACAGAGTATTCGCTTAAGCTAATTGTTTATTTTTTGCTTTAGTTTTTCTTGCCCTTTTAACTGATGTTCAACCGAAATGTTCAGAGCTTAGTCCTGACTCTGTTCTCAGTAATTACTCCTAGTTGTGCTCCGGGATCATATGTAATGCTGGGTATTAAACTTGGGTCAGCTGCATGTAAGTCACTATTTTAACTCTTACACCCATACATTTTTATAATGGTAAACACTTGCTTTAACTCTTTTACTTTATTCACTGTATTACTATATCACTGTCTTCCCGTTGTTCATCGATTTGCTCGAGCGGGCACCAATAACATCTCCATATGTCCTGTCATAAGCAAGTGTAATCCAAGGGTATCTGCTTGCTCCAGGGACAGGAAGAACCTCAAACGATTCTTCAGGTCATGGAATTGCTGTGCATAATTGTTACTAGTTTTTGGCATAACAAATAAAACACAGGTAGCTTGCCAGGCTCTGCCGTGTAGGTGGTATACTCTCAGTAGAAGACTCTCATCTCGAGCATTTACTGATGAAACTTAAAGGGGAAAGATCAGGTTTTCTCTTGGATGGAGCTCTGAGGAACTATGGAGTCTGGATGTTGAGAATGACTAACTGCATGATGTGTGGGTTGCTCTGGTTTCTTTTGCTATGCTTACTGGGATGACAGGTATTAGTTAGAATAACTAACCTATTGTTAGACAGTTGGACTACTGTATGTTGGCTATTGTAAATAGTGCTTCAATGAATAAAGGTATACAACCTTCTTTTTGGGTTAGATTTTTTTTTGTTTTCTTGGGTAGATACCATGATTTTTTTGTTATTACTGCTAATAATAACACAAGCAAAAAAAACCAAAAGTAGTTAATTTTTAATAAAGTATATTAAAAATTAATTTGATAAATTTTACCTGTTCATCTTTGGTTGACATTTTAGTTAACTGTTATATTAATTGTTTTATTTTAGAGAATATGGTATTGTAGGTGTACTTGATTTCTAAGATTATTGAAAGTAATTTTTGGTTCTATTTAGTTTTGGCCTCACCTGACAGTGCTCAGGCCTTATTCCTGATCTTTGTTCATAGATCACTCTGGCAGGCTTCAGAGACCATATGGAGTGCTGATGATAGAGCCTAAGTTAGCCTTGTGCAAGGCAAATACCATACCCACTGTACTATTGCTCTTTCCTCAGGTTTAAATTTTTTTGTTTTGTTTTTGGGCCACATTTATCTGTGCTCAGGACTTTCTCCTGTCTCTACAGTCAAGGATAACTCCTGACCACACTCCGAAGTCTAACTGGTGATGGGAACAGAAGCCAGTTCTTCTGTCTTCAAGCTAAGTGCCTTACACATTATATTATTTCTCCAGCAATTTTTGATTAGATTAAAAAATAGGTGTATCACCTAAGTTTTCTTCTGTTTTAATGGTTTTGCATTTATGTTCAAGTTTTATTTCTGATTTAAGTTTTGTGTGAATCATGTTAAATAGGAACTATTAGAAGAAGCTAATTTATAGGAACCTGGCAATCAAGGGTATTTGATATTTTTACAATATTTATTTTAGTGATTACTAGGGTAAAACGAGCTTCTCTCATTGCAATAGGAGCTGCTAATTGGTTTTTTAAATCTGATCACTAATACAAATTAGATAAACAGTGAAAGAACTGAGCAATTGATTTCATTTCATAGATCATTGCTAAGAAAAATCAGCTGATAAATTTTCATGAAACTTGATATTGTCTCTTCTAAAATATAAGAGAAAGTTCTAAGTATATATCACTGACAACTTGTAAACGAAGCTCTTCCTTATGGTCAGTTCCTCCTGCTTGGAGTGATGGGAGAAAGAGCATACAGTCTTCCACTGTGTTCTGCCTTGAATATAGCTGCTCATTTTCTCTTAGTATAAGAGCTAGAAGTGAGTGTCAGGGACAGTAATTTCTAGCCAAGACTTGAGCAATCACATCAAGCTATTATTAGTACTTATGATGAATCCATTTTTTGGCATACTGAATACACCACGGGTATCTTGCCAGGCTCTTCGGTGGATCTGGATTCATCCCAGGGGGCAAGTGTTTTTCTCTGTCAGACCATCAACCAATAAGGGCCCACAGGGCAGAGAAGAGCCCTGGGTGTAGCCAAGCCTGTCTCCTGTCTGCCACCTGTCAATGCAGCCACAACTGCAACACCTTCAGGGAGCCCATATGGCGGCCCTCATGGTGTGATGGTGTGGGGGTTCCTCTGCAATAATGGACCTCATTCCCAGTGAATGGAAATATTACTGGTGCCCGCTTGAGAAAATCGATGATCAAGGGGAAAACAAGTGATACAAGTGAAACAAGTGAAGTGATGAATCCACAGTGACACTGGCTGTGTTGTGATGATAAGCCTTCCTCTGGCCAGAGAGCAAGCCTCAGGCTTCAAGTAAGATTCAAAAGGAAAATCCCTATTTTTAGTAGTGTCAATGAAACATGTGCTGAATATTTTGTAGTCCACTGTCGTATCAATGCAGAGGAGACTACCACCCAAATATATGTTCAGTCATAAACTTTGGAGCACTATGTTTTGGACTATTTATTTTAGGTTAAAGGAAAAAATACCTTTCTAGAGGCAAATGCCTTTCAGCAAATAAAATGAAAGCATGTGATTATGCATACCAAAAATATGGAAGCGTAGTGTAATCATTAAACAATACTGAAATTAACACCAAAATAGTATAGCAACAATTTATGCCACATATGCTATGCATGGCTTCTTGTGATGCTCTGCTGGGGTGTCAAGCCAGGGCTAGACCCCGCCTTCCCTCCTGGTTGCTTTGTGATCATCAGGGCACAAGGAGAGCCATAGCAGCTTTTCCCCAGGTATGTGAGCCTCTCACATACAGCAGAGCCTCGCAAGAAGCCAGAGGAACCCCCCACACCATGAGGACCGCCAGTTTCCACATCCAGACTCTTCATTCATCAGAGATCCACCCAGCAAAGGAGCTGATCACAAACCCAGGTCATCAGAGACCCACCCTGCAGCAGTCTTTTCAAGCCCAGCCCATGTATGTTGATTCATAGACTCACATAAGTGGGGCAGAGCTGCTACTGGCTCTCCCTGTGCCCAGCTGATCACGAGGCACCAGGGAGGAAAGGTAGGTTCTTGCCCTGGCCTGCCACCCCAGCAGAGCCTCACAAGAAGCTAGAGGAACCCCCACACCGCAAAGGCCACCATTTTTCATATCTGGACTTCCCACTCATCAGAACTCCACCCAGCAGAAGAGCTGATCACAAGCCTGGCTTGCACAGCTGCTTTCTGGCTGCACGGTTCATTAATAAATGCTCTAGATTAGAGGTGACTACAAGAGTATCCCACCCGCACAGCAGAGCCTGGCAAGCTACCTCTGTCATATTTGATATGCCAAATACCAGTAACAATGATAGACTTCATTCCCATGACCTGATGGTATGGATCGAGGCTCTTTATGTTCCTTGAGCGAGCAGATGCCCTTGGCTACATTAGCATGTGACAGGACATATGGAGTGTTACTGGTGCCCGCTCAAGCAAATCGATCCATGGGAAGACAAGTGTTACAAGTGATGATATGCATATAACTTTGTGTGAGAATTTAATATAATATTTTATTCATGTATAAAATGAAGTTAATATTTTGACAAGTGGATGGGGGCTTTGATCAGTCAGAAGTGAGCATATTAATGTGTTTCTAGTTTTTAAACATGATACAATTTTATTTAATAATACATGCAACTTTATAGGTACATATTGTATACTATGGTCCACACAATATGTACATACACATAAAAATTTATCAGGGTTGATTCTGGTAAAGATTGTGGATTATTAAAAAAGAAAGAAAATGAAGATGGTTGGGCTAACAGATAATAAAAGAGCAACCACAGAAAATAAGTGCATTAAAATGTATGTATGTGTAACTTTAAGGGGCTGAAGTCAGAGCTTCTTTATTTAGAAGAAAGTGTCTTATTTTAAAAGAAAATGCTCTAAGCAGTTTCTTGAACATTTCTTTTGGGGGACAGGTCACACCCAGTGATGCTCATGGGTTACTCCTGGCTCTTCACTTGAAAATTAATCCTGGTGGTACTAGGGGACCATATGGAATGCTGGGGATCAAGCCCGGGTCAACTTGCTTGTGAGGCAAATGCTTTATATTTATATAAGGCAAACTCATATTAGAATGAAAGTTAAAGTTACTTTGACTTGTGCCCTATCCCTTCACCCTCTCTGATCCCTGTGAACATTTCTTCAGTTAGTATTATGTGATTATGAAGTTCATATGTAATAAAATGCACTCATAATTTTATGAATTTTCTTTAAAATCCTGAATTTATCCCTAAATGTCATTAAAAGAGGAAAATATTACCTGAATTACCCTGTTCAAGTATCAGGTAGAATGTTTTGATATTCTAAATTTGCATCCTTTGTTATTTAGAACCTTCATGTATGGGCATTTATTCAATATCTTTAAAATCAAAACAAAACAGCCTTTAGCACCAGCAGTATATACCTATTTTTTATTTTTGGGGGTGGGTCACAGCCAAAGATGCTCGGTGTCATCCTGGGTCTGAACTCGGAATTAGTGCAGCATCCTGGTGGTGCTGAGGGACCATATGGGACACTGGGAATCAAACATGGGTCTGCTGCCTGCAAAGAAAATGCCCTACCCACCGTACTATCTCCCTGGCCTCAAATAGCTATTAATACTGTATGTGAGAAGTGTTAATTGTGCTCTTTTCCCAACGAACATTTATATGATGTAAAATTTTGTATTTATTGAGAAAATAGTTTCAGCAATATTCCTTTCTTTCACTTGATCACCTGATCACTTGACATACCGTTATTCGTTGATTTGTTCGTCTGGGCACCAATAACGTTTCTATTTGTCCCTGTCATGTGCTAGCCCAATGGCATTTGCTTGCTCCAGGAATACGAAGATGCTCAAACCATTCATTCAGGCTCTTGACGAAGACGTCTGACCATCTTGTAGGTGGGCGGCCATGTGATCTTTTGACGCCCGTGGGATCCAGTCGGTAATGGTTCTAGAACATCAATTGCCTCCAAGTCACATTACATGTCCAGTCATCTGATTTTCGATGCCTTGGCAAATGAGACAGCGTCCCTGACTCTGGAACAGAGACAGAGGTTGGAACTCCAGATTTCTTCTCTCACTTGCATGGGGCATGATATTTCAAGCATAGCTCTTTCGATTCCCTCTTTGGGAGACCCGAATAGTGTTCTCATCCTGCTTTTGTAGGGGCCAGGTTTCTGAGGCTTATGTTAATGCAGGAATAGCAGTGGAGTCTAAGAGCTGTACCTGGAGCCAGAGGTTTTTTGTCCCTTTAGTTATTTCTTCGATGCTCTTGAAGGTATTCCACGCCCATATCTTCCCCCTGCATAGCTCAGGTTTTATCATGTTGACTTCTCGACCTAGGTACACAATATCTGCTGCATTCAGAGATGTTTGTTCCATTGAGAGTGAATGGAACATCTGGAACTAGTTTATTTTTCATGAACATTGTTTTGTTGAGATTCAGCTTTAGACCAACATTTCCACATTCACTGTTGAAGTCAGCCAATATTTGTGCTCCTTGGCTAATATTTGGTGTTATTAGATTGATGTCATCAGTGAAGTGGAGGTGGTGTAGTTGCCGACCTTCACTTGGCTAATATTTGTTGTTATTAGAATGATGTCATCAGTGAAGTGGAGTGGTGTAGTTGCAGATCTTCACTCCCATTCCTTCCCATTCTAATAGTCACATGATGTTCTCGAGTGTGGTGTTGAAGTGTTTCAGTGAAATGGTATCACCCTGCCGATTCACATCAATGATCACTTCCTTGTGGAATGGTGAGATCCGGTGTCAAATCCATAATACAGCTCACAAAAGATCTTGATGTATTGAGTTTGAACTCCCTGTTTGACTTGGGCTTTAATGACCTCTTCAGTCTCAACAGAATCAAAGACTATCTTTAAATCAATGAATGCCAGATAGAGCAGCATCTTGAACTCCAAACAAACCTCAATGAGCTTGGTTACCATGTGGATATGGTCAATTTTGCTAAATTCTTTCTGGAACCCAGCTTCCCTGCATGGTTGTTTCCATTTGTCCCAATCTTGTTCAGGATGACTGCCAATGTTCTGTCAATCCTGTTCAGGATGACTCAAGTGAACAGCTTGTAGATGATGGACAACAGGCAGATCGGGCAATAGTTGCCAATATCATGGATGCCTCCCTTTTTGAACTGTAGAACTGTCCTGCTGGTTTTCCATTGGTAGGGAACCTTGCATTCATTCAGACAAGTAGCATGTGAGGAGTTGAGCCAGTGTATTGATGAGTACTGATGGCAGATTCTTCAGGTGTTTGGATGTGACTTTGTATGTGCAGGGTGCTGTTCACTTCTTTACCTATGAAATGGCATGTTGAATTTCAGAAGGGTGAATGTTGGGAATGACATATCCACCCTGGGAATTTGGTATGTGGGCAGGTGGACGTGGCTATCAAAGAGATCTGAGTAGAAGTCATGGGTAATCTTCTCCACTGCCTTTCTGGTAGATGTGATAGATCCATCAGGACGTCAGAGGGCAGTCATCTAGGTCTTATAGTTGGTGAAGGAATTGCTGGTGTTGCAAATGCTTTTCCCGGCTCCTGCTGCATCGGCCAGAATTTTTGCTCTTCTATCTTTGAGATCTTCCTTTATCACTTCTCTGCAGTGCTTTGTGAGCTTGGATTCAAAGCTCTACGTTGGCAGCCTTTTTTCACCATCTGGACTCCATTGCTTGTCAGGGCTCCACCCAAGAGAAAAGCTGATCTCAAGCCCAGCTTGTCAGAGCCTCACCCTACAGAGAAACCTATTTCAAGCTCAGGTGTGCTTGAACCATAGACACAGATTCACGGGGCAGAGCTACTACCAGCAATCCCTGTTTTGAGCAGCCGCTTCACTGCCACACAGTTCATCAGTAAATTACCAAGAGTATTCACCTACTCTTCTCAGAGAGCCTGGTAAGCTACTAAGAGTATCCTGCTTATGTGACAGAGTCTGGCAAGCTGTCAGGAATATAATTGATGGAATATAATTAAAATCTCTAGAATTAGGGAGGAAAGGATAGCAGTGTTCTGAAAACTAGCAGGAGAACACAGAACATCACGTAAACTGCAGATCCACCAGTACAAAGGTTGCCTGCATGGATATAAAGAAGTTATTTCATAAGACAGCTACGGCAAAGCATCAGACTCAGCAAAGCACCAAACATCCATTTCCTAGGAAAATAAATGAGATATTAAGAGATAAGATGGAAACCTAATGAAGAGAATTTGCTTTTTCTAGTGATTAAACATGTATCCCATAGTGTAAATATTTTTTTTCTGGATTTAAACACGGATTGAAGGCACAGAAGAGGCAGGACTAAACACTTCACTTGTATCACTTGTCTTCCCATTGTTCATTGATTTGCTCAAGCGGGCAGCAGTAACATCTCCATAAGTCCTGTCACATGCTAATGTAGCCCAAGGGCATCAGCTCACTCCAGGAACATAAAGAGCCTCAAACCATTCCATCAGGCCATGGGAATGAGGTCTATAACTGTTGCTGGTATTTGGCATATGAAATACAACATGGGTAGTTGGCAGGCTCTACTGTGCCTGGACTAATATATAATTATATTAGTCCTTAGGGGCAGGACTAATATATAATTTATTTTCCAACAACATTTGTTAAGCTATAGAAGAACAACATCAAGATATAGGCCAGGAGACCAGGAACATATAGAAAGTATTTCAGTTCTAACTTGGACTCAGGCTTGGGGTTGCTGTACCACTCTTCTAGGAGGATGAGCTTGTGGAAGATCATTGTTACCCTGGAATCTGGGACTTTTTAAAAATTATATCACCATGAGGTATACAATTACAAAGATGTTCATAATTGGGTGTCAGTGATACAGTATTTCAGCACCCATCCCCTCCACCAGTGCTTCATTCCCACCAACAATGTCCCCACATTCCCTCCCACCACCCCCCAGCCTGCCTCTATAGCAGGCACTTTTCTTTTCCTCTCTTTATCTCTCTGTCTCTCTCTGTCTCTGTCTCTCTCTGTCTCTGTCTCTCTCTCTCTCTCTTCTTTTACACATTGTGGATTGCCCTACAAACATTTAGAGTTTATCATGTAAGTCTCTTTGTGTATAGTCCATGGTGAGTTCTAGTCTGACATTGCCATTTCCCACAATTCGTAGAACACTGGTATATATTTATATCCATTAATGAATGCAGTTATTCTATATCTGTCCTTTTTCTTCTGACTAGTTTCACTTAGCATGATAGTCTCCATGTCCATCCGTTTGCAGGTTAATAATATGACTTTGTCTTTTCTGACAGCTAAATAGTATTCCATTGTGTAAATGTACTATGGTTTCTTTAGTCAGTCTTCTGTTCTTGGGCACTTAGGTTGTTTCCAGATTCTGGCTATTAATCTGGGACATCTTGATGGAACAGTCAGAATAGGTTAAATGTGTAAGACTGATGTGATAAGTCTTACAAAATTCATCATATTTGTGAAACAATAGAGTGAGAGAGGATCTGGTTATTGGAACTCTTTCTTTCTTTCTTTCTTTCTTTCTTTCTTTCTTTCTTTCTTTCTTTCTTTCTTTCTTTCTTTCTTTCTTTCTTTCTTTCTTTCTTTCTTTCTTTCTTTCTTTCTTTCTTTCTTTCTTTCTTTCTTTCTCTTCTCTCTCTCTCTCTTTCTTTCTTTCTTTCTTTCTTTCTTTCTTTCTTTCTTTCTTTCTCTCTCTTTCTCTTCCTTCTCTTCTTTCTTTCTTTCTTTCTTTCTTTCTTTCTTTCTTTCTTTCTTTCTTTCTTTCTTTCTTTCTTTCTCTTTCTTTCTTTCTTTCTTTCTTTCTTTCTTTCTTTCTTTCTTTCTTTCTTTCTTTCTTTCTTTCTTTCTTTCTTTCTTTCTTTCTTTCTTTCTTTCCCTCCCTTTCCTTGGCCACATCCAACAGTGCTCAGGGATTACTCCTGATTCTGTGCTCAGATATCACTCTTAGCACTGCTTGGTGTTCTGTGACCATATCAAATGCTGAGGTTAGAACCCAGGTTGGATGTATGCAAGCAAGAACCCAACCTGATGTACTTTAAAAGCTTTATTTTAATCCATGGGAATCAAGCAAGAATATCAGTTGAGGGAAGAATAGGAGGGGTGTGTGACTTTTTGAGGAAAACACAAATCAGTGAAACTGGAGAATCATGATCAAGAAAGACTAGATGAAGATGTGAATGAAGGTCATGTGCAATCTCTTCTAGGATTAGTCCTGATTTGCCCGAATCATGAATATCATCTAACACTGTCAATTATGACTCCAAATTATTGAATGGGGGTGGCAGAAAATCTGGCAATAGTGAAAGGTTTCTGAACACACAAGATCAGAAATCAATTCAGAGTAAAACATAGTGAATCTGAGGTGAATTCTGGCAGCACTGAGAAATTGCATTTTTAGATTAAAAAGGAGAAGGGAGTGAAAAAGATTTCAGGACCTGAACTTAACAAATGGGATATTGAGAATAAATGACAGTCTATTGTTTATTATGCTGTAACAAGAATGTAAGCCTGATGTTTCAGATATAAGATTAGGAATTTTAAAGCTTAAGTTGTTGTAATTGTGCCTCATGTATGTTTTCCAGCTGGTGGCAGTATAGGACAAGAAAGAGTAATTTCTGATCTCCTTGCTGATAATGACATTTTTAAGGAAAGGAGCTGGGGAGGAACAAGGGATGGCAAGAAAGAGGGAGAGACGGGAGAGGAGAAAAAGAGAAAGAGAAAGAGAGAAAAAGAAAGAAAGAGTAAAAGAGAGAGAGAGACTCTCAAATCTCTGTAATTTGATAATTGTATTTGTGGAATGAATCCATGCATTTTTCTTTTTGTGAAGGTTGTTTATAGAGACTGGAAAAACCCAGAACACCCACCCTAATGGACAGCCTTTTACTCTACATGAATATAAACATTTCTCAAAATGCTAGTCATACTTCCTTAAAAGGAAAAACTTGTTCTTTCATAACAAAGTTATAAGTAAGATATATACATTTAAAAATTAATTATGGACTCTTCTTTGGGATGTTGCTGAGTCAGCCTAACAGCCAATTTAGACATTTTTAGAGACAGGACTTCTAAATCATGTCTTTTTAGTTCTACTTAGAAGTGAAGCACCAGACTTCTTTTTAAATGTTAGTGTCTAGACTATGTTATTGGCGAGATGAGTCATTTTGGGAATCAGAACTATCAAGTCCTCTTGATGGGCAGTTCAGAATGGTCACTTGTCATCAAGGGAAGTCCAGGAGAAGCCAGGAAGGCAGGTGGCTTTCTTAGAGGTTAGTGGAACATGGCAGCCAAGGGTGGCAGGTGGCTTTCTTAGCAGGTTAATGGAACAAGGCAGACGAAGCACTTGGCAACTCTAGGGCTCCAAAAAATGTGTCCATGTATGGAAGACATGGAAGTAGAGAAGGGTCTTAATCACAGGAGCATGAATTTAGTCCTAGGATAAGGAAAGATTCATTTTTAATCACATCTCTTCAATGAGTGTGCTTAAGGGTAAGAGCTATTGGAATACTTACTGATTCCTTTCATTGTGACTGGAAGAGGCTCGAGTTAATCTCTATGGACTTGGACATGGATTCTGAACAGATGGATGGAGGCTAGGACCAGACAAATACTGACAGACCATTACACTGCGTCACTAATAACTTCTGTTTAAATAGCCATGGGCTTTGCTCTGGCACATTAACCTCGGAAACTATGAGGACTCCCTTTGTGAGTAGCAAAAATCAGGATTAATTCTCTTGTCAGGTACCATGTATGATCATTTGATAAATGCTACATAGGAATGTGAATATTTAACTGGGACTTTCAGTGAAAACGGGAGATAGACTAAGATGCTTAGAAAATATGATTCCTAAGATCTAGAGCTGACTATGACTGGAATTTCTAAAGGCAGCCTTTCCTTTAAATGAATCCCTGCATTAGTCAGCTAAGAGGAAAAGAAAATAATTTTCTATAATATATTCAGTGTTATCACAGACACAGAAATCTCTGTAAAAAGCTGGCAAAATGTTAACAAACATAAAAGGGACTTTAATGAAATGTAGCCTTATTATTGGATTTCCCTTTGGCTTGCTTTTCCCTCTTGGCACTGTGCAGGTAGGCATGATAGTGTTCACAGCTGTGTTAAACATTGTTATTAATAGCAAATCTTTCCTTATTCCTGGGCTAGAAACAATCCACTCCCTTTCCAGACTCTCTGTAGTAAATTTTATCTCTCATTTCCTGCCTTAGACTTTTGTCATTATGATGATTGTAATTATTATTAGCTACAAAAAAATCAGGGTACTTAAACATGCAGAAGATATTTCAGGGGAGAAGAGAGACTAAAAATAGTGTGTCTCAAAGTAATTGTAGGATAGGAAGTTTTTTCTCCTTTTCTGTAGTCTAAAATATATTTGTGAGCCTCATTCCATTCCATTGTTATGTAAAAAGTAATGGTGGTTGTAGAGAAAAATCATCTTGGGTGTGACTTTTAAAAGAAAATAGAAAGATGCCAAAAAATAGAAAGCTCTCAGAGTCATTCGGTACTGGCCTAGACTTAGCTTCTGATGGGGCTTGTAAATTACACCAGAGTTTTAGAAAATGTTCATTGCAGTTATATAATGTACCCCATTCTTAAAGTCATACTGTGCTCTTTTATTGAAGAGAGCTCAAAAAATTACCATAAATTGTTAACTCTACTTGTGTCATGTAGCGTATATGCTAATATATTGTACTGATTAGGGTACTGATACGAAGACACACAGTGCTCAAGGTGTAAGATTAATGTGGAAAAGCACAGAACTGAAAGAATTGGGTGGAGGGATAGAATCTGAACAAGCCTTATAGGACATCTCTTAGTTCTCTGTGTTACATTTAAAAAGTTATATTTCTGTCTGAGAGTAAGAAGCAATTTCATAGTAGGTTCCAGAATCTTGACATTATAGTCTAAAGCTATTCATTTTTAAGGAGCAATCTTCACAGGGGCACAAAAATGTGCTAGGTGTCAGGTGCACAAAGATGCCTCGAAACATTCTATTGAAGTAATATTGGTAACATGTTTTGGAGGTACAACGATGTAAATCAATACCTGTATGTACTCCTTTAGGTCATCATTAAAAAGTCTAATTCTATTGTTCACCATATTATCAGCCTCTTTGATGATAATTTAACAACTTTCAACCACTTTCTCCTTCACCAAAAAAGTGCTCTGTCAAGGACTAGTCAATAACATCTTAAGACTAATTTATCTTTATGATACTACTGTTAATAATCTCTCCCTTCAAACAAAGTTTAAAGCGATGAACACACAAAACAAACTCAATTAAATGAAGTATTTTTTTTAATTCTATGGGCATTTTCATGTTGGCTTTTTCTGGAGTTAGCTTTAAAACTCACAAATTACAGGCTATGTCACTATGAATTACCTTTCCTGGCATTCAAAGTATAGATAATGTGGCTGTTTGTTAAACTTACTTCACAGCTGGCATCAGATTTAATTTCAGAGGCTACGTTTTTATTTAGAACCACTGCAGTTGCCTACTGCTTACCCACAGGCCTTAATCAGCCTACAGAGATACTGACTTTGAATTATATTAAAATAAGCTGATATTTTAAAAGTAGTAGAATTTGTATTGACTTGGGATTCATACTTTCCTCAAAAGTCCAGAATGTAATGCTGGCATGCTAAATGCCTTTTTTTAACTAACTAGTATAGTCAGATTTTTTTTTTTGTGATCAATGTCAGTTCCTGATAACAAAACAGTGTATATTCAATTATTTAATTAAATTTGCCTCACATTTTACTTATATGCAGTTTAGTTATTCACACTATTTTCTCCTCTTGGCATTTTTATTTTTACTCTCTTCCATTTTTTAGAAAATTGACTTGATTGAAAATTATAGATATGTAATTATGTAATTTGCTTGAGATATTAGATGAAAATAGTTTGATTTCTGCTTCTAAAATGTAAAATGAAAGAAGAATAAAAAATGGGAATATGAGAAGGGACAGGGAAGATAATGCACAAATTTTTATAACAGTAAGGCCACATTGTGGGGTTGTGTGGGAAATTAATTTTCCTGGTGTCAGAGATGCTGTGATCATTTTAACTAGAGCCATCTAATCATCAGCTTCTAATTTATTTTTTCCTAAATGGGATGGTTAATGGCCTAACTAATACCTACTGTTGAAACATATAGCTAGATCGGAAGAAACACAAAAATTGTTAGTTCCAGAAGTTTGAAAAAAATGCATTCTTATATAGGATTTAGAATAGAGCTTCGGAAGTGATGTTTTTCAGGTGTTTTTGTTTTTGTTTTTTAGCTGGCAGACCCATTCAACACATTGTTTACATTAAGATTCACCTTCGGGGCCTGGAAAGATAATAGTGTAAGGCACTGGCCTTTCATGTGTCAAGAGGATTAGAACCCTGGTACCCCATATAGTCTCCAATATATAGACCATCTGGAGTGATCCGTGAGCACAGATCAAGGAGTGAGTTCTGAGCACTATTGGATGTGGACCAAAAACCAAGGAGAAAGAAAAAGTCACATTTGACTTATAAAGATATTTGCAAAAGGTTTGAGAGTCCTAGAAGGAAAAGTGGTGAAAAATAATCATTACAATTGATAATGTTGTATCGGGAGCACCGCCGGGTCCCCAACAGTGCTGGGAAGCGAGTTCCCTTCTATCTCCGAAGCCGGGCGGGAATGGATGAAGACTCAGGAATCCGATGCAGTTTTAAAAAGGGCTTTACTATCACAGGTTCCAATACACAATCCAAGAGCAAGGGAAAACCTCCGGACTCTGGGTTCCCAGCTAGGCCCCAGCCAGGTGTAGGCCAAGATGGCTGCCACCACATGTTGAGGCCCAACAGAGAATGGAGAGGTCGGAGAAGCAAAACACCAAGGGAAGCCGAAATGGCAAAAGGGGAAAAGAGGAGAGAGCTTCTTTTTCTTGCAGCTTATTTTATAGCTAGAAATCCGCCCAAACTCCCCAGCCCAGCCCATTCTGGGCTGGGCTATCTAGAGATGAAAACAGGAAAATAGCTCTATAGAAATGTAGCAACTTCAGGAGCCATCTGGTTGTTTACAAGGATCCAGAGCTAATTCAAAGCCTCCTAGCAGAGCTGGGTGAAGTTATAAGCTAAATGTAACTTCCCTGGCAGGAAGGATCAAATGCCCTCAGGTAATTTCTCCCAGCACCTCACCTAGTATCTTGAGCCAAGATCTGCCTGGAATTGCCTTAATAGGGTAGAGAAGGGGGTTTCTGAGATGGCATGTCTCTGTACCAAAGACTAATACTAATGCCAGTTAAATATTTCTCCAAGCCTTCACAAGAGTCTCGTCTACTTCACGGTAGTTTTGTATTTTAGTTGCCTTTGAGTTATAAGGGAGCCATGCTTGCTTGCTTGGAGGCAAACAGCATTTATCTCTGGTCTAATTACTTAGAGATCCAATGTGGCCAGGCAAATATGCTGGTAAGATCTAGCTAGTGCCACGATGCTTGTGGTAGCATGAGAGAATATTTATACCAGCCAGTACAGAATACATGGTCAGATAAGACTGCCATATTCAGGCTACCCCCCCCCCCTATCTATGAAGGATCCTGCAGGAGGCAATCCAGGGCAGATGCAGAGGCCTAGGCTTTTTAGGTGTCCTGCAACAATGTTGTTCCTGGGGAAATAGTATAGCAGGTAGTGTATTTGACTTGCATGTCTTGGTCCCAGGTTTGATTTCTTGCATGCCATAAGATCCCCTAAGCTCAACTGGGAGTGAAACATGAGTGCAGAGCCAGGAGTAGGTCACGAGGACAACCAGGTGTGACCTTTTACTTTCTCCTAAAACTAATCATGTTATGTTAGCCTTATTTCTGTACTAGACAGTGGATTATAAAAATATGGTAGAATATATCTGAATATCAGTTTTTGACAAGTATTAGTGACATAAAGGAATAACCTTAAATTATTCTAGCATTAATAATGAAATTGTTTTTTGTTTATTTTTGGGCTACATCCAATAGTGATCAAGGGTTATTCTTCATTCTATGCTCAGGTATCAGGCAGGTGAGGGTCAAAACCATATCCTGTGCAAGGCTAGAACCCAGGTTGTTCTTGTTAGACACTCACCATTACCTGAGGTACCATCTCTCCAGATCAATAATTTAAAAAACAACGAGTTCTCAGCAGATGTTTATAGATTTCAGAGTAAGTCATAAGTAGCTGTAGGTGAAAATTAAATTTCGTGAGATTTCTTAATGAACAAGAATCTTTTTAACTGGAAAATTATTTTAGGATTAGACCAAAATATCAAATTGTAGGTTAATTGAGTGTTGTTACAAATGAATTATGCTATATTGTAAGAAGTCCTGACATTAATTTTTGTAGAATTCTATATTAGTTAAAAAATAAGAGATAATGTTCTGACTTGCGAATATGGCTTCATATAAATGGAAAGAATGTGTACAACTTTCAGAAAGATATTCTCATCAGGATATAATAGTTTTGTGTCAAAATAGCTATGTTAGTGTTATAATCTATAAAGATATACATAGTTGCTAGAATAGGAATGGAAAATTGATACTTTTTTTTACATGCCAAGTCAAATTTATATAGGTTCTGCCATGGATATTAGGGAGGACCTGAAGGAGATTGTACCTAAGTATATCAGGAACGTGGATTTGAGGGAGGACCTGAAGGAGATTGTACCTAAGAATGGTAGGAAAGCATTGCCATCAACTAGTAAGACCATTGTAGCCTCAGCATACAGATGAGACACTGTTCTTCGTGGAGAATGAAGAGTTAAGGAACATTTGACTGTTTTGCAACAATGCAACTTTTATAGCTTTAATTTTTGTATTGCATTTCACTCTTAAAAGTATTTACAAAAATGTATTTATATTTTCACAATGTATCACTAGATCACTAGATCACTAGACATCCCTTCGTTCATGGATTTCCTCCAGTGGGCGCTAGTAACATTTCCATTTGACCCTGTCATGTGCCAGTGTAGCCCAAAGGCATCTGGTTGATTCAGGAATACGAAGAGCCTCAAACCGTTCGTTCAGGGTCTTGACGAAGAAGTCTGACCATCTTGTAGGTGGGCGTCCACGTGATCTTTTGACGTCCCATGGGATCCAGTCGGTAACCACTCTAGTTCAACGGTCGTCTCCAAATCGCATTACATGTCCAGCCCATCTGATTTTCGATAGCCTTGGCAAACGAGACAGGGTCCCTGACTCTGGAACAGCAACGGAAGTCGGAACTCCGGATTCCTTCTCTACTTGAGTGAGGCGTGATATTCCAAACATAGCTCTTTTGATTCCTCTTTGGGAGATCCGAATAGCATTCTCATCCTGCTTTAGTAGGGCCCAGGTCTCTGAGGTGTATGTTAATGCAGGGAGAATGGTGGAGTCGAAGAGATGTGCCCGAGCCAGAGGTTCTTTGTCCTTTTAGCTATTTCTTCGATGCTTTTGAAGGCATTCCATGCTGCTCTCTTCCTCCTTCACAGCTCAGGTTTTAGGTCGTTCATCATGTTGGCTTCTCGACCTAGGTACACATAACTGCTGCATTCAGAGAGTGATGTTTGTTCCATTGAGAGTGAATGGCGCCTCGAACTAGTTCATTTTTCATGAACATAGTTTTGTTTAGATTCAGCTGTAGACCTATCTTGCCACATTCTTGGTCGAAGTCAGCCAGCATTTGTGCCGCATGGCTAATATTTGGTATTATTAGAACGATGTCATCAGCGAAGCGGAGGTGGTTTTGTTGCCGACCGTCGGTATCTTCACTCCCATTCCTTCCCATTCTAATTGTTGCATGATGTTCTCGAGGGTGGTGCTGAAGAGTTTTGGTGAAATCCCATCACTCTGCCAAACCCCTCTTTTGACATCGATGATCACTTACTTGTAGAATGGTGAGATCCTGGTGGTGAATCCGTAATACAGCTCACGAAGAATCTTGATGTATTGGGTTTGAACGCCCTATGTGGCTAGGGCTTCAATGACTGCTTCAGTCTCCACAGAATCAAAGGCTTTCTTTAAATCAATAAACGTGAGACAAAGTGGCATCCTGAACTCCCTGCAAACCTCAATGAGCTTGGTTATCTGTGTGGATATGGTCGATTGTGCTGAATACTTTTCGGAAGCCAGCTTGCTTGCATGGTTTTCCTTCATCTAATGTTCTGCAAATCCTGTTCAGGATGACTTGAGTGAACAGTGTATGTGTGTGTATTTTTATGTATTTTATGTGTATGTGTATGTGTATTTGTATGTGTATGTGTATGTGTATTTGTATGTATGTGTATGTGTATGTTTATGTGCATGTGTATGTGTATGTGTTTGTGTATGTGTATGTGTATGTATATGTATTTGTATGTGTATGTGTATGTATATGTGAATAAACAATGTATATGTATATTTAATCATCTCATTGAATCCCCTATATGTGCACACTTTGTATTTTTAGTTTTATACCCACCACACTGGAAAAATATTCGAAACCTTGTCATTCTAAGATGGGGGAGCAATGCCAACGAAAATGAGACCTTGAAAATGGAGATACAATCTTTCCTTTCAAAGATACATTTCATTCCTTCTAAATCCATTATCCTTTTTTGGGGGCAATGCTCAGGGGCTCTCCTGGTCTGCACTCAGGAATTACTCCTGGGCGGGTCGGGGGGGCGGGGGGGCGGGGGGGGGGGGGGGGGGCGCGGGGCAGGGGGCGCCCCCCGCTGGGCTATCGGCCCGCCCTGAGTACTTTTTTTTAATTCTTGTTATGTCTTTCCCATTTTGGTATTTTTGTGTTCATTTGTCTTCTTTTACTTTTATCTCAGATCTTCTGTTTGGTAATATTTTTTTTCTTGCATTGCAAAGGAAAATCACTTGTCTTGTCTCCCAAAGTTGTAGGTCTCAAAGGGTGATTAGACTTTCATAGAATGTTGCTTTGGGGGTACCAAACTGAGTGTTTATCCCTGGTGCCTAGGGGTTAGAGGTCACAGATGTTACTAAATGCCCTGAAGTGCACAGAGTTCTCCTCAACACATTAAGTCCCAAGTGCAAAGGTTGACAAACTTTACTATAATACACCAATCCTTATTTTTCAACCAAAGCAGATTGGCATTAATAGGTCACTGGCTTCCTTTGTCTTTTGCCTATTATAAAAGCTAAGATAAACTGTTATAAATTCCTATTACTAAAATCACCTACTTTTTGATGCCTAGTATTTAAACAGGCTTGTTAAAAGACAATCTAACAAAAAAAGACACACACTGAACTGGGTTATTTTAGTTCAATCCCAATGTCCCCAATCATTAGATAACTACCTTGGGTCTTATTTTTTGTTCAAACAATAATAATAACATTAAGTAATAAGAGACTGCAAAAAAGCACCTAAAATGTTTGTTTAATTTTTCTTTTACTTTCTCTGTGTGTGTGTGTGTGTGTGTGTGTGCGTGCCTGCCATATATGTCAGTGCTCAGTGTTTATTCTTGGCTTTGTACTCAAGGGACCATAAGAAGTGCTGGTCACATAGAAAGCAAGAGTCCTGCCTCTGCCTAGTGTACTGTCTCTCTAGCCACTATTCATAAAGTGACATGAATGTCAATCATATTTGAGGAGTTTAAGTTTTCCAGAAGCATGAGAAATCCTGCTTGTAACATTTATATTTTTAGTTTCTCAAAACATTACTCTAAGGATTTGTAAAATAAATGACATGGCCAAATCAGATAACTTAAGAATTTTTCTTTTTATAATGTCAGTTTCAAGAAAAAAAATTCTTGAGAATTGAACTATACCACAACAATGATGGAAGAGAAAAAGCAAAGACTATAGTGGCAAAGTAGGAATGATTTTATTTTATCTAGTAATTCTACAAATCCCTCCACATAGTTTTTATATATAGTGCAGAAGTGGTTGATTGTTGGTTGGGCTTCTGCTTCTTTTGAATACATTACAGAACAAACATTATCTCTGAGAATTGTTAAGATCAGGAAGCTTGTTTTAAATAATTATCTTTTCATATATTTCAATCCTATTTAATCTTCAAAATGTCTAAATATGACCATATAGAGAATATATGTAGCTCATAAATGAACAGTCTCAGAATATTATTATTAAATATTTATTGGGTATAATGACATTTTATAAATGTGGCAGAATTTAATTCAGATACTATCCTGAGAATAATGACTTATATAGAAAAACCAAACTCAAATTTTCCAATGGTTTTCAATTTGGATATTGTTATATCCATTTCTTTATAAAGATCTCCAAACCTGTAAGTAGTTTTTTCATACTTATGTGTAGATTACAACTACAGAGTATGTTGGCTGCATGTATTTTCATTATCTTATGCTTTTAAGTTATTTTCCTATAACATTCAGGCATAGTAATAGGAACACCACAACTAAACAAGGGAACAGATCTTAAGATGATTTTGAAATAGTGAGGAGCCCCTTAGAGATGTAGTTTTTTGAAAGCTCCAAAGTACAGATCTTATCATCACTTCACTTGTATCACTTGTCATACTGTTGGTCATCGATTTGCTTGAGCGGGCACCAGTAACATCTCCATACATCCTGCCACATGCTAGTAGAGCCCAAGGGCATCTGCTTGCTCCAAGAACATAAAGAGCCTCAAACCATTCCATCAGGTCATGAGAATGAGGTTTATCATTGTTACTGGTATTTGGCATATCAAATATGACACAGGTAGCTTGCCAGGCTCTGCAGTGCGGGTGGGATACTCTTGTAGTCGCCTCTAATCTAGAGCATTTATTGATGAACTGCGCGAGCCAGGCTGAGATCAGCTCTTCTGCTGGGTGGATTTCTGAAGAGAGGGGAGTCGGTTTTGGAAAATGGCGGCCCTCATGGTGTGGGGGGGTTCCTCTGGCTTCTTGAGAGACTCTGCTGGGGTGGTGGGCCAGGGCTAGAACCCACCATCCCTCCCAGGAGCCTCGTGATCATCTGGGCACAGGGAGAGCTGGTAGCAGCTCTGCCACATGTATGTAAGCGTCTCTGGATCAGCCTACCTGGGCTGAGCTTGAAAAAAGACTGCTGCAGGGTGGGTCTCAACGAGCTGGGCTGTGATCTGCTCTTCTGCTGGGTGGAGTTCTGATGAGAGGGGAGTCAGGATGTGGAAAATGGTCGCCCTCATGGTGTTGGGGTTCCTCTGGCTTCTTGTGAGGCTCTGCAAGATCTTATCATGGGAGACTTTATAAAGAAATGCTGTGTAGGGATAAAGACCATAAGGATTATGTACCATTACAAAATACTGTAGGAAAAACACTCCGCGACCTAGAAAAATTGGTAGAAGGCCCAACAAATTGGTGTAGATAAAGTATAATGCCCAAAAGGAGAGAGAAAGTGAGAGACAGAAGAAAATTGCTGCCATAGAGGCAGGTTGTAAAGGATGAGTGGGAGGGAAACAGGGCACATTGGTGGTGGGAAATGTGCGTTGGTGGAGGGATGGATGTTAGAACAGGTGTTAGAACACTTTATGACTGAAACCCAGTCATTAGCAGCGTTCTAATGGTCTATTGCATGTTAATTCAATAAAATGAATGGTGCAGAGAGAGTATTGAATTGAAGTAAATTGGGAGAAGTGACAAGAGAGGGTGTTAGAGCAAAAGTATATAAAATAAAAAGATGCTATAAATTAAAAGAGAAATGTAGAAATTCCTAATTAAATGAAGTTTCCCTCTTTGTTGCATTGTAGCTGTGAAGAGAGCAAATGAAAACCAAACAGAGAAACACTGTTACGATTTGAGCACATATACAATGAAGAGGTTTCTAACTAAAACAAGTAGGAAGGTTGATTCAAGTCAGTAGAAAATACAATTGATAAGAATTGGAGAGATATCAGAGGTTGGGAGTTTTGTGTTTCCTTGTCAATTGTATTTAAGTAATTCACTTAAAATAGACAAATAATTTGAAGCTCAATTTAATTATGAATGATGAAACAAAGTCCTTTATGAATAGTTTGTTTTATTAAAAGTATGTATACATTCTGCAGAATAAATTTTCTCTAGAGGAAGTCTTTTGAATGAAGTTATAAATAAATTAAACATTTCATGACGATGAGCAGAACATAGTTAAAATAAAAACATGCAATAATATTAATTAAACAGAAGAAAGTGTAAGCTGATGTTGGCATATATATTCACCTTCATTTACTTTTATGAAGTTGCATTATTAAAGTTCATTTAAAATGAATGATTGAACAGTATTTTTTAAATTTAAAACTGTACTCATTCTGCTATTTTCAGCTAACAAGAGTAATTTATATCACTGTGGTTAGAAACAAACTGAGAATAAAGGAGAGGCTTGATGTTTCAGCATCAAGAAAACTATCAGCATCAAGAAAAACCAGAAAACTATTTTACAATCTGTATACAGTTTCTGCATTCCTTTAGTTGGATTTAATGAATACTTGAAAAAAATTTGGCTTTTAGGTTCACACTCAGCGATGCTCAGGGGTTGCTTCTGGCACTACACTCAGGAATTATTCCTGTCGGTGCTTGGGGGTACCATATTGATGCCGAGGATCCAACCTGGGCTCAGATGTGGGCAAGGCAAAAGTCCTACCCACTGTATTATCGCTACTCTTACCCTTGAAAATTTTCTTGAAACACAAAAATATCATGCTAGAAATAAATATTTGGTAAGAGACTTTTCTTTCAATGCAAATACTACGGCCTTCCGCGATTACGTGACTTTCATGTATAATATTACCTATAGGAATAATTACCTTCTTATTATGAACTTTCATTCTTCTGTAAATTCATTTGTAGTATGTACATATTATGACAAAATTCATTTTGCAATGGGATAATAAATGCTTATCATACTCACTCCATGAGGGCCTCCATTTTCCACTTCTGGACTTCCCCTTTGTCAGAACTTCACCCAGCAGACAAGACTATCACAGCCCGGCTCATTGAGATCCACCCTGCAGCAGTCTTTTTTAAATCCGCCCAGGTATGTTGATCCAGAGACTCACAGACATGGGGCAGAGCTGCTACTGGCTCTCCCCTGTGCCAGCCACTCACGAGGCTCCCGGGAGGGATGGCAGGTTCTAGCCCTGGTCAGCCACCCCAGTAGAGCCTAGCAACAAGCCAGACAACTCCCCACTCCATGAGGGCCTCCATTTTCCATATGAGGACTTCCCGCCTCGTCAGAACTCCACCCAGCAGAAGAGCCTATCACAGTCCAGCTTGTGCGGCCACTTGCGGCCTCCACGGTTCATCAATAAATGCTGGATTTTGAGATGACTACAAGAGTATGCTACCCGCATGGCAGAGCCTGGCAAGCTATCCGTGTTGCATTTGATATGCCAAATACCAGTAACAATTATAGACCTCATTCCCATGACCTGATGGAATGGTTTGAGGCTCTTTATGTTCCTGGAGCAAGCAGGTGCCCTTGGGCTCTACTTGCATGAGACAGGACATATGGAGATGTTACTGGTGCCCGCTCGAGCAAATCGATGATGAATGGGAAGACAGTGACAGTGATACAAGTGATCATACTGTTCATGTTTTCAAAAAGTTACATATTACTATTTATGTTTTCCAAATTTTTATAGCACTGCATATAAGTTTCTAAGCATCTGATTATTGAGTTTCTAACAATTAAAAATAATGTTTTGCCAGACATCATGGGCCTTGCATTCTAGAACAGTAGACAAGTGATGCTTTTCAGTTGAAACCAGTCTTCTGGAAAAACTGTAGTTAGGCAGCCATCTTATTCTCAAACTGGCTAGCCCTAAGAGCATGGTGATGAATCATTGAGGCTTCTTATAAGGAAATGAAACATAGTTAACAGTAGAAAAGTGAGTTGGGATTATGTTCTCTAATGAGATAAAGGAGGTACAAAGCATTGCAAGAGAGGACAATATGGTAGGGGAGGAAGAGTAAAAGCTTAAACAAATGTAGAGACATTCACAAGTTGCAGTACACTTTAGTGTCTTGTAAATAAGGTGTCTAACTTTGTAGAGATGATAATAGGCACTGTAAAAAATTAGTAGGAAAGTTTGACTGTCAATTGTCTTTTTTGTTTTTTGGTCTGAAATATTTTTATGTAATTATAAACTGCTGGCCAGCTGGAGAGAAAGTACGGGAGGTAAGGCTCATGCCTTTCTTGCTACTGACCCCAATTTAATCCTTGCTACCACATATGGTCCCCTGAGCATTGCTGGGGATTACTCTTCAGCACAGAGACTGGAATAGCCCAGAGTATCACAATGCATGACACCCAACCCAAAACAAAATAAATTCTAAATCACTTTTATTTCTATAACTCATCTTGGAATGATTAAAAAATGTTTGGGGAAATTATCCAAGAATTTAGAATTTAGAACTGGTTTAATTCATTTCAGTTTTTCAAAAATAGTCATCCAGTCCTTATCACACATTCCATTCCCCAGTTCTCCCACAAATCCCTTAATCCTTCTACCCCATGACCAGAAACTCATTTTTAAGTAGAGAAGTTTCCTTTCCCTCTGGGTTGAGACTATTCTTATATCATTTTTAGAAAAGTAGCAGTGGATAAATTTATTTATTCATGTAGTTTATAAAACAATGAAAAACAGCCATTTCAGCTTAATGTTGCAAGAGGAATATTCAGAAGCTACAATTTTAACAGAAATAATATGAAATATTAAGCCTTCAGTTTTCACATAGAAGGCCAGGCACATTTGTTTGAGATTTATTTTATTTTATTTATTTATTTTTTTTGCTTTTTGAGTCACACCCGGCAATGCTCAGGAGTTATTCCTGACTCTGCACTCAGGAATCACTCCTTATGGTGCTGGGGGACCATATGGGATGCCGGGATCGAACGTGGGTCAGCCATGTGCAAGGAAAACATCTTACCTGCTATACTATCCCTCTGGCCCCTGAGACTTCTTTGAAATAGACATGGCCATTTTTTTTTTAAATTAAGGACAATGTTTTCAAGCTACCTTGGCATACTTATTTATTTATTCAGATATTAGAATTCAGATATTTAAAATATGAAGGTAAATAATAAGTTAACAGATATGATAGCCCGTTGGAAAAGAATAGTAAAACTTCTCTAATAACATACTATGGTAACTAGTGAATGCAATAATCACTTGATCACTTGATCACTTGACATCCCATTATTCATCGATTTGCTCAAGCAGGCACCAGTAATATTTCCACTTGACCCTATCACGTGCCAGTGTAGCCCAATGGCATATGGTTGCTTCCAGGAATACAAAGAGCCTCAAACTGTTCATTCAGGTTCTTGACGAAGAAGTCTGGCCATCTTGTAGGTGGGCGGTCACGTGATTTTTGACATCCCGTGGGATCCAGTCTGTAATGACTCCTAGTCCATCACTTGTCTCCAAATCGCATTACATGTTCAGCCCATTTGTTTTTCGATGCCTTGGCAAATGAGACAGCATCCCTGACTCTGGAACAGTGATGGAGGTCGGATCTCCGGATTCCTTCTTTCACTTGAGTGAGGCATGATATTCCAACCATTGCTCTTTTGATTCCTCTTTGGGAGATCCGAATAGCATTCTCATCCTGCTTTCGAATGCAAAATATTCTTAATTTAATGGAAGGAGAATTATTTTCATTATATTCTATTTAGAGAATATATATGGCATTTATCTTTTTTAAAATTAAAATTTCTAGTTAAAGTTTATGAATATAAAGAATATTCTAGCTATCTTGGTAATTACACTGGTAAATTCTTCTAATTATTTAAAGGTAGCCAGTCATAAGTGAAATAATAATATGATTTGTTATTTATGGCATAAAACGTTTTTCTGTGGGGTTGAAGAATATATAGTAGGGAGGGGATTTGCCTTCCAGATGGCCTACCAGGTTTGATCCCCAACATCTCAATGGTTCCCTGAGTCTATTAGGATTAATTCCTGAGTGCAGAGCTAGGAGTCACCTCCGAGCATCACTGGGTGTGACACAAAAAGCCAAAACCAATGTTTATTCTGTATAATAGTGAGCAACTTGGAGTGATGAGGTTAAAAGGTAAAAGATGATTATAAGTAATTAAAGTTGTAATACAATATTCTGGTTCAGAGAATAAATGTAAAGAAATGATATTGGCATCAATCATAAAGAGGTTTGTGCCATTGAAGACTAAGAAGACCAAGACTTGAAGACTAAGAAGGAGTTTGTTATTGGAGTTTAAAGAGGATCCTGCCCCCTAGTCCAGCATTCAGTGATTATTGTGGGACTTAGCAAGATACTTGGCAGGGGATCACCATAGTATACTCTGCCAGTTTCCAATGTATGGAACCAGTATATTGTTCTATTACTGTGCAGGACATTGGCATGGAAAAGTGTGATATCTTTTAAGAGGGCCACAGCATGTGTT
The DNA here is from genome assembly GCA_021461705.1 of Cryptotis parvus. Classification (NCBI taxonomy): domain Eukaryota; kingdom Metazoa; phylum Chordata; class Mammalia; order Eulipotyphla; family Soricidae; genus Cryptotis; species Cryptotis parvus. The sequence goes on along the minus strand of JAJIBD010001169.1, from coordinate 1,670 downwards.
TTAGCATTCCATGACCCAATTATTCCACTTCTTAACATCTATACCCGAAATGCAAACATATTAATGTGAAAAAATATGTACATAGGTTATGTTCATTGCAGCAGAAATTCAAGAGTTAAGATGTGGAAACGACCAAATGTTTAATGACATGAATTTATGAAGAAGTTGTGTAACTACACACAATGGAATCTATACATGGATGGAACCAGAAATGATAGATATTATATTAAGGGAAATGTAGAGGAGAAGGACAAATACAGGGAGATCTCACTCATGTATGTTAGCATAGAGAGACAAAAGTAAGGGAATAGACACTGAATGATGACAAATCTTTTACCCATTTCCTGCAAAACTTAATGGGAACAAGCAGTGGAACAGGCAAAAAAGGAATTAACAGGAAGCATCGGACAACCTCTGGGACACTTCAATGGTGGTGGTTGCATAACATTATACATTAGCAGTATAAACCTTAATCTTACTGAATCTTGTTACCTAAAATTATTTAAAAAAAAAACCTTTAAGAACAAAATAAAAACAGGGATTATGGGCTTTGTAAAAGCTTGAAAGTATAGAATGTATAATACAAGTAACATGAAATCTATTTTCAGTGTCTTCTGAGATATTAGAAGTTAAAATATTGAATTGTTGCATGTATAAAACAAAAGTTCTGTTTCAGGAATTTCCTCCTCTGGTATAAGAAGCCAAACATAATAAAGATTTTCTTCTCCTGATAATATTTTCTAGAATTACAATTTCAAAACATTATACTATATCCGAGAATATAAATATGCACACAGTCAAAGCGCCAGAACGTTAACAATGCTCCTAAGGTCCTCTCAGCACCTAGTCTGTGGCTCGCTGAGCAGGCATCAGCCTGTTTGTGAGTGAGGTGTTGTCAGTATCTCAGGGTTGGCGTCTGCAGCCTTGACTGCAGCTGCTGAATGAGATATGGTGGCAACCTGTGAAAATCTCATCAGGGTAGGATTTACTGTGTAGTAATGATTCTGATGAGAGACTCACAGACATGGGGGCAGAGCTGCTACTGGCTTTCACTGCGCCCAGCCGCTCATGAGGTGCCTGGGAGGGATGGCAGGTTCTAGCCATGGCCCGCCACCCCAGCAGAGCCTCACAAGCCAGACGACCCCCCCACTCCATGAGGACCTCCATTTTCACATCCGGACTTCCCTCTTGTCAGAACTCCACCCATCAGACCAGCCTATCACAGCCCAGTTCATCAATAATGCTGGATATTTTGAGATGACTACAAGAGTATGCTACCCGCACGGCAGAGCCTGGCAAGCTACCCATGTCGTATTTGATATGCCAGATACAAGTAACAATTATAGACCTCATTCCCATGACCTGATGGAATGGTTTGAGGCTCTTTATGTTCCTGGAACAAGCAGGTGCCCTTGGGCTCTACTTGCATGAGACAGGTCATATGGAGATGTTACTGATGCCCGCTCGAGCAAATCAACGATGAATGGGAAGACAGTATGTTCAATGTGTACCCATATTTCTCCATACTGCATATTCTTTAAGAGACCACTATACCAGTAATAAACTACTATGTTGCTTTTGTGAGGGTTGTTGTTGGTCACACACACTGTTCTCAGAGCTTACTTCTGGTTCCATGCTTAGTGATCACTTGTGGTTGTAGAGAATTTGTG
>JAJIBD010001168.1:0-89760 GCA_021461705.1 Cryptotis parvus | reverse complement strand
CTGTTTCAATTTCCCCGATGGTGATAGGCTTATTTAGGTATTGAAGGTCTTCTTGTTTCAATCGTGGGAGGTTATAGGACTTCAGGAATTTATCCATTTCTTCTAGGTTCTCATGTTTTGTGGCATACAGGTTCTCAAAATAACCTCTGATGATCTTTTGTATTTCTGTTTTTCTGTTGTGATGTCACCATTTTCATTTCTGATTCTGTTTATTTGGGTTCTCTCTTTCCCTGTCCTTACAAGTCTTGCCAGTGGCTTGTCGATCTTGTTTAATTTTTCAAAAAACCAGCTCTTGGTTTCATTAATCTTCCGGATTGTTTTTTTGGTTTCCAGGTCGTTGATTTCCTCCCTAAGTTTCACTATTTCCTTCCTTCTGCCTGGGTTGGGCTTCCCTTGTTGGTCTTTTTCTAATATTTTCAGCTGTGAGGTCAGGTTATTTATATGGGCCCTTTCTTCTTTTCTGATGAATGCTTGCAGAGCTATGAACTTTCCTCTTAATACAGCTTTTGCTGTGTCCCACAAGTTCTGATAGTTGGTATCTTCATTGTCATTTGTTTCTAAGAATCTTTTTGATTTCCTGTTTGATTTCTTCTATGACCCATTTGTTGTTCAGCAGTGAGCTGTTTAGTTTCCAGGTGTTTGGTTTAGCTCCCTGCTTCTGTGTATGGTTCACTACTATTTTCAGTGCATCGTGATCTGAAAAGATAGTCGACACAATTTCAATCTTTTTTATTTTGTTGAGGTATGCTTTGTGGCTCAGTATATGGTCTATCTTGGAGTATGTTCCATGTGCACTGGAAAAAAAGTGTATTCAGCTTTTTTGGGATGAAAAGCCCTGTATATATCAACCAGCTCTCTTTCTTCTATTTCTTCCTTCAGGTCCAGTATTTCCCTGGTGAGTTTCAGCCTCGTCGATCTATCCATAGTCGATAAGGCAATGTTGAAATCTCCGACTATTATTGTGCTACTGTTGATGTCTTCTTTGAGGTCTATTAATAGTCGTTTTTAAGTATTTTGCTGACCCCTCGTTTGGCGCATATATGTTTAGCAGTGTGATTTCTTCCTGGTAAACATACCCCTTAATTATTAAGAAATGGCCTTCATTGTCCCTTTTGATCTTTTTCAGCCTGAAATCTATATTGTCAGATACGAGTATGGCCACACCCGCCTTTTTGGAGGGGTATTTCTTCATGAATCTTATTTTGACCTTTCTTTAAATCTTCTTTAAGCTCTTCCAGTTTCATCTCTAGTTCTTGGAAGACATTGGTTAAATTGTAAAGTTTGGGTTTCTTTGATTTTATTTAAAAATTATTTTATTTAGGTTTCACACACACACACACACATCTAAACGAAAAAGTATCTTTAAAGGCGACACACCGCTGACCAAGCAAATGGAAGCAATGATAAACAAATGGGATTATATAAAATTGAAAAGCTTCTGCACCTCAAAAGAAACGGTGACCAAGATACAAAGACAATCCACAGAGTGGGAAAGGATATTCACCCAATACCCATCTGACAAGGGGTTAATATCCAGGATATATCAGGCACTGGTAGCACTCCACAAGAAGAAAACAGCCAACCCCATCAAAAAATGGGGAGAAGAAATGAACAGAAGCTTCCAAAAAGAAGAAATTCGAATGGCCAAAAGGCATATGAAAAAGTGCTCTTCATCTTTGATCATCAGGGAGATGCAAATCAAAACAACAATGAGGTACCATCTCACCCCACAGAGACTGGCACACATCCAAAACAGCAAGAACAACCGGTGCTGGCGTGGATGTGGGGAAAAAAGGGACTCTCATCCACTGCTGGTGGGAGTGCCGACTGGTCCAGCCCTTTTGGAAAACAATATGGACATTCCTCCGAAAGCTAGATATTGTGCCGTGTTGTTCTGATGATTTCTCTAATTCCAGTAGGGGCCACACTCAGTGGTGCTGCAGGGGTGACATTCAGTGCTGGGGGGGTCAAACTCAGGGTCTTGGGGTCGGAGCGATAGCCCAGCAGGTAGGGCGTTTGCCTTGCACCGGGTTCGATCCCTGGCATCCCATATGGTCCCCCGAGCACCGCCAGGAGTAATTCCTAAGTGCAGAGCCAGGAGTAACCCCTGAGCATCGTCGGGTGTGGCCCAAAAAGCAAAAAAACAAAAACAAAAAAAACCCCTCAGGGTCTTATACCTGCCAGGTGTGTGCACCACCATATTCCTTCCTGTAATCGATTTATCAACTTTAAGCTTGTCATAGTGTCCCTTTAGTGGATGAGCCAGAGTTTGCTCATCCAACTACCATTGAATACCTGCATCCCTCCAACTTTCTATTATTCATTTTTTACCAGTCTATTCACCAGGCATTGGAGACCATCTTTGGAAGTATTTTCATAGAATAAATTCCTAGGAGCAGACAGAGGGCTCAAAGGATAGGATGAGGGTTTTCTTGTGATTGTTATTTAAGGTTAGAATATCCCAAAGAGAGAAAAAATACCAATTCACTGAGATTCCTCTAGGTCTGAAATGAGAGTGAACCAAAAATACAGAGGCACTGTCAATAACTTGACAAGACAATTCTAGGCAGAGGAATTTTCTGGAAAGGGCTACACTATTCTTTTCCACCAGAACATCTTCTGCTGAGACCCCAGTCCTCCACCAGTTCTTCAGAGCTACCCTACTCTCAGCTGCTTTCCCGCACAGATACACTGGCATCTGGCATAGAGCTAGGTGCCTTCTACACTCACCCATGAGTTCCCAGGAGTCAGGAATAAATGTTTTACCTGAGCAATACAACAGGCCAGGTGGAGCAGGAGTTAGGGTGCCTTCTCCAGGCCATCAGCCTGCTGCTGCCCCCACCTGTAGCAGATTACTGAAATTACCCAATTTGGGATGCATTCCTTGGGCTCAGAACTTCGGCTCCTGGGAGAGAGCACGGTGCCATTTATAGCCCAGGTGAACTGTTCCTCAGGCTGATACTGAAACAGGTCTGCTGGGGAAGGGAGGAGCGTCACCCCCTGGGGATTCTGGAAGCAAAGGCAGCCCCTGCTAGCAAAAACTCTTCACACAAAGCTTTTTGTGGTTGTCCTGGCTGTGGCCCTTCCCCCAAGTGCTCTGTTCTCTCCGAGGCTGCGTGTGTCTGTGTATGAGTGTGTGTGTTTTTCTATATGTTGCTTCTGTTCTAAATGTTAATCATGTTTCTTCTCCCCCTATTAAAAACCAAAACAAATCAACCCCCCCATTTGCCCCTTCCTGCCCTGTTCTCCCCACCCCCACTCTCTTCCCCTCTGGTCCCCTCACTTTTGTTGCCATCGTCCACTGGTTTATTTTCACTTGTTTAATCTCTTTTGCTTTGTTTTCTTATGTTGCACACGTAGGTGAAGTCATGCCGTATTTGTCCTCCTGCCTTATTTCCTTCACGCAATCCTCTGGGGTTCCTTCCTTTTTTTTTTTTTTGCTTTTGGGTCACACCCGGCGACGCTCGGGTTACTCCCTGGCTCTGCACTCAGGAATTACTCCTGGCGGTGCTCGGGGACCATATGGGATGCCGGGATCGAACCCGGGCCGCCACAGGCCTGCTGGCCGCGTGCAAGGCAAACGCCCTACCCGCTGGGCTATCGCTCCGCCCCCTCCTTCCTTTTTCTTTTCTGAAAAAGGCAAAAGGAAAAGAAAAAAGAGTTTTTTTCTTCAATAGCTAAGTAGTTTCACCTCATCTCTTGGTGTGGAGTATGGGGGCTGGTGTTAGAGCCTCAGTGGTGCTCAGAGGTGACTCTTGGCTCCGTGCTCAGAAGTGACCCCTGGCAGTGCTTGGGAGACCAAATGTGATGCCAGGGATTCAAACTGGGGCCAACAGGGTATAAGAAAAGTGCTTTTACCCCTGTGCTGTCTATCTGACCTCTCTTTTAAACAATTCCCCTCCTCCCCTTCAGTGTTGCAGGTGTGTCGGGGTAGCCCTCTGAGTTGTGGCACTTGCTGGGGTGTTCTGCGCATCCGGCTGCGGTGCTGAGCTCTGGGCCTGGGTGCCCACTGAGGTTGGCACTCCTTGTGCTGTTCGCATGCGGCGCCCAGCAGAGGGCTGCACTCTCAGCCATGATCCTCATGCACGTGTTTCTGTTGTGGGTCACTGTGACGCTCACTCACGTGCTCCCTGTGGATTGTCCTCCTGGCTTGAATGCTTCCACATCCTTCTTGGTTTGGGGCCATGCCCAGCAGTGCTCAGGGCTTACTCCTGGCTCGGTGCTCAGGGGTCACTCCTGGCATGGCCCTGGGGACCAAATGCAGTGCCTAAACAAACCTGGTGCTGCAAGGCAAGCACCTGCCTGCTGTGCTGTCTCTCCAGACCCATCCTGTTTGCTGGTTTGTTTATTTCTGTTCTTGCTGGGGCGTGGGGGTGGTTTCCTCTAACCTCTCTGTTGTGGTACTTCCACACACCTGGTTGTAGTAGGGTCTGAAACTGATTGTGGTGTCGGGGATCAGAGACAACAGAGCTACCTGGTTCAAACAAACAGTGAAGCTGCCTGGATCATCCTCAGCGCATGAGGTGACACCAAGGATTGAACTCTCAACCTCACGCTTGCAAGCTACTGAGCCATTCCTCTGGCCTCGCCACCTAGACTGAATCCACTTAGCTATTGATGTCTTTATTTTTTTATTTTTATTTTTTTGCTTTTTGGATCACACCCAGTGAAGCTCAGGGGTGACTCCTGGCTCTTTGTGCAGGAATTACTCCTGGCAGTGCTCGGGGACCATATTGGATGCTGGGGATCCAACCCAGGTCGGCCGCGATGCAAGGCAAACGCCCTACCATGCTGTATTGATGGATGCTTCAGGGGTTGGGGAGGAGGCGGTGTTCAGATCTTGGCTAGTGTAAATTAGGCTGCACTAAACCTACATAAGTCTCCAGCTTAATGCCTACATAGTCTTGGCTTAGATACTGAGAAGAGGGACGGCTCAGTCCTCTGGGGGCTCTAATATTAGTCCCAGAGCTCCTGAGGTTGTTTGGCCTAGACAGAAACCCGAGATGCCTGTTTCCCCTTGGGTTCAGAACTGAGCAGCAGGTTGCAACGCTGTTGCCCGAGTGACCCCCTGCCCCACCTGGCCTTCCCGGCTCTCAGGAAGTGGACTCAGCACCGTGACTCAGTTCTCAGCTGGCAGCATGGGGCAGGTGCTGGCTCGGTCCTTCCTCAGATGCCATCTCCACCCACTCTTCCCTGCATCTGCCAAGTCCTTGTTCTGGATTTTCTACTTGTTCCCATGTGAAGAACTTCACAGAGGCTGAGCCCCTCCCCTTGGGTCACTCCCATCCGCAAGGTGACCTCCTTATCCACCACGGCGCTCCTGGACGTTCTACCAAGAATTCTGCTGCCCTGAGTCATCTCTATCCTGTGTTCTCAGCACAGTTTCCTTAAATCTTGTGTGTTTTTTCTTTTTTCTGCTTTGTGGGTCACACCCAGTGATGCACAGGGTTGACTCCTGCCTTTGCATTCAGGAATTACTCCTGGCAGTGCTCAGGGACCATATGGGATGCCGTGGATGGAGCCTGGGTTGGCTGCATGCAAGGCACTCACCCTCCTCACTGTCCTGTCAGTCTGACCCCTAAATCCTCTTTTCTTTTTTCTTTTTCTTTTTTTTTTTTTAATTTTTTGTTGTTTTGTTTTGGGACCTTACACATGATGGTGCTCAGGGCAGGGGGAGTAAACTACTCCTAGCTCGGAGCTCTTGTCCTTGGTTCCAGGGTCAATGATAACTTTATTGGTCTGTTTATTTATTGCTCTTTTTTGGGGGTTATACCCGGCGATGCTCAGGGGTTACTCCTGGCTCTGCACTCAGGATTCACTTCTGGCAGTGCTCGGGGGCCATATGGGATGCGGGGATGGAACCCAGGTCGGCCGCACGCAAGGTAAATGCCCTCCCGCTGTGCTATCGCTCCGGGGCCCTAACTCCTTATTTATTATTTATTTCCTGCGCCTCATCCAGCTCCCTAGAATGTGAGCGACCTACAGGCGGCATCCTGGGCTCTTTGCTTCTCTGTTCAGAGTCAGGACCAGGCTGGCACACATGGGACAAGCCAGCCAAGAACCCTAGGCAGGGCTGCCCTAGTTCTGTGTCTGATTGGTGGTGCACATCGATCCGGCGGGGGAGAGAGCCCTGGGTGGGCTCCATGCAGATGGGGGGCTCGCACCTAATTCAGCAGTTTCACCAGGGGCCTCCCCCAGAGCCACTTCCTGCCTGACACTAGTAGGTGGAGTAAACTGGGCTGGGTGACTCCAAGGGGTGCACTGGATCGTGTGGGCAGATTTGGGTCACACTTTGGTTTGACATGGAAAGAACTTTGCCACAGAGTTGACAGCGGACAGCTGGGTAATAACATTGCTGGTGACTGGTGCTCTGAATAGCTCCATCCCCCACCACCCACCCACCACACTCGCCTCCATGTGATCTGCCCATCAACCTGCAAACAAACAAAAGGAGGCTAGTGGAGATCCAGGAAGAAGCTCTGTGACCCACAATATCAGCGCACACTAGCGCCCACGTCAGCCTCGTCTGCTGTTTCCTTTGCTCCGGAAGCTGATGGTTCCAGACCTGATTCTGCTGTCTAGTTCTGTGCTGTGAGCTTGACAGCCGTTTCCTTTCTGATTCTCACTGCTTCTTTCTGCCTAACGGTGAGCGTTTGAGGTAGACCTAGATGCATTGTAAGACCTTCCCTTCTAAGTCTGGGTGGAACATTCTAGAGTGAACACTGTACACAAAACACTGAGACCCGTGGCCGGCCTTGTGACCAGGCTCTCATGCGTCAGCAGATCGTCTTTCTTAGTTGACAGCCTGGCCCGGAGCCAAGACCCCTGACCTTGGGTGCCAGCGGCTCGAGTCCTCTACGTGTGTCTGTGTTTCTTCATGGCTCTGGGTGGCCGTGAGATCTGTCAGTGGGACGGCCATCATGAGAGAGTGGAGCTGAAGCAGAGTTCCTGAGAGTGGGGCCCGCTGGCCCCTGACTGCACTGCCCCTGAGGGACGTGGGGGGGGACTTCTTTGTGCCTGACTCTGTGGGCAGCATTCTGGCCAAGACCTCCCTGGCTGTGGTGGGGCACGGCCTCCCTGTGGTCCTGAACCTCAAGGAGGAAAGGGATGACATGAAACAGAGGATGGAACCATTTCTTCACGCTCTGCGGGTTTCATTTTCTTTTCCTGAAACTCATCTGAGTTCATCTGAGGTACAACCACAGGGGAGCACTGAGAGCTGAGTTGCTAGGCCCTTTTCTGCCCTGTCAGCGCTCTCTCTCTCTCTCTCTCTCTCTCTCTCTCTCTCTCTCTCTGTGTCTCTTTCATTCTATAGGCTCTTGTAGGAAAGAGAAGTACAGAAAGTCCTCACAGTTGAATACACGTTTCCTGAGATCATCGTCTCTGAACTATCTCCAGGCTGGGAAATGGTGATGGAAAAATGAGCCGTTACCTTTGTAATGCTCTGTGCGATATATAGATTCCAACATAAACACAGAGCATGAGTCTCAGAGGAAAAGGATTTTCATGAAGAATAACTCTCAGATCACCACAAAAGGGCGGAGAGACATTGACTTGAAGGGAATGTACTTCATGTTTAAAAAAAAGATAAGTACACAACATCAACATTTAATCAGGAGCCAAGGATGTGGCTGAATGTGTGAGGCTCTGGGTTCTGTCCCGAGCACCACTCTCTCTCTCTCTCTCTCTCTCTCTCTCTCTCTCTCTCTCTCTCTCTCTCTCTCTCTCTCAGTATCAGGCATGGTATCTGCTCAGAAAGGGCGTGGATTGGTCTTTCACCTTTCTGAGTCTCAGTTCTACAAAATGGGATGAATAATCTTTGTCTAGGGTTGCTTGAGTCCCATAAACTATCTGTGACACACTTATATTAAAATAAATTCGTTATTTATCTGAAATTCACAGTTTACTGGTGTCTTGTCGATGGTGTCTGGATGCTTTCTTGTGTCACACTGTTTGTGTTTTGGCAGTGCTCAGGAGTTACTCCCAGCTAAGGGCACGGGGTTGCTGTCTGGGGTGCTCAGAGGGTCATGTGGTGCCAAGGAATCTAAGCCAGGGCCTCAGACATGGTCTGCTCCTGAGCCACATCCCCGACCCCTGACCTCTTGTATTTTATCTGGCAGCACTAGTCACCTCTCTCCCAACTAGACCAGAACTGTGATAAGGAACCCAAGGAATAAAGAATATGTTAGTTGTTAATGTGCAGAATGTTTGCGGGTTATAAAGTGTCAGCAAGAAGAATCCTATGGGAAGGATTCTCTTGGAAGGCCCACTTAGGAGTCTCTTGCTACGTTCTCATGCTGGGGAATCCAAATACCAAGAGATAGTTGCCTCCCAAAGGAGTATTTCTTTATTGATGTTTTAGATGAGGACAAAGCAAATGTATTGAAGACAAAAAGCAACTGTCCTAATTGACACAGTGGAGGCCCCAGAGAAAGAGGTCTGACCTGCATTCTTGATTATCTTTTTAATTAATACTTATTTATGTAGTTACTTCCAAGCATAGTAAGCTTGGAGTATCACGCCTCACTCAAGTGAGAGAAGGAATCCGGAGTTCTGACCTCCGTCGCTATTCCAGAATCAGGGACACTGTCTCGTTTGCCAAGGCATCGAAAATCAGATGGGCTGGACATGTAATGTGATTTGGAGACAGCCGCTGGACTAAGGCCATTACCGACTGGATCCCACGGGATGTCAAAAGATCACGTGGCCGCCCACCTACAAGATGGTCAGACTTCCTTGTAAAGACCCTGAAGGAATGGTTTGAGGCTCTTCATATTCCTGAATCAACCAGATGCCACTGGGCTACATTGGCACGTGATAGGGTCCAATGGAAATGTTACTGGCGCCCGCTCGAGCAAATCGATGAATAACGGGATTCAAGTGATCAAGTGATGTAGTTACTTATTTATTGCCACAGCCAGTGATGCACAGGGGTTACTCCTGGGTCTGCACTCAGAAATCACAATCACTCCTGGTGGGCTTGGGGGACCACATGGGGTGCCAGGGATAAAACCCAGCTCGGCCAGCGCAAGGCAAGCACCCTACCCACTGTACTATTTCTCCAGCTCCTTTCAGAAGAAAATTGAAAATTTAATTAAAGGACTGTGATCTCCAAAGTTATCGATAGTTGCGTTTTTAGACATAAACTATTTTAACACCAATTTCTCCACCTTGTCAACTTACACCAGAGAGGATCTTTTATTTATTTATTTTTTTGGTATATGAATTGTTCATTTTATAATTTGAATGTAGATTAAGCCAAGTTCAAAAGGAAAATATAATATTCAACTTCACTCCTAAATAAAAAATAGAATAAAATGTACTTTTCTTTTAAAAGTATTAGTAATGCAGCATTTTAAAAATAAATTATTATACCACTGTGAGATAAACAGTTACAAAACTGTTCATGTTGAGCTTTCAGTCATATGGTATTCCAGCACCCATCCCTCCACCAGTGTGTATTTCCCACCACCAATGTCCCTGACTCCTCCTCTTCCCCCCCAGCCTGCCTCTATGACGGGCACTTTGCCTCTTCAGAGAGGATCGAAAAGATTCCAAACTAGTGCACAGATGGAGCATGGAGCTACATACTCACCAGAGAGGCTCCTGGGAATTGGGCTTAGGAAACTGCTGATCAGTGCAGGAGAAATAGTCTGGTGGGCAGCGTGCTTGCCTTGACCTGGATTTGATCCCCAGTACCCTACACGGTCCCCTGAGGTCACTGGGAGTAATCAATAAACAAAACAAAACAAAAAAAAATAAATTTTAAAAAGTGGAAAAAGAAAGTGCTGATCAGGGCCCCTTGGTGTAGACATCACCTGAGCTTCCAAGCAAGCCTCACTGGGGCACAATGTTTGAGAGCTGGCAGTCGCCTCCCTAGAGGATGAAGGAGCAGACCAGGGAGATGAAGGGCCCATTGAGGCAGAGGCAGGCCTGAGAGGAGTCTGAGATGGAGCCTGTGGGCTCCGAGGGCTCAAGCCATAGGCCGCCTCCGCCTCCCCGTCTATCTGCCACACTTACTTTCAGGCCAGTGGCTTGCTTTCAACATCAGCATTTTCTTTGTTATTTAATTTTTTTGTTTGATTTATTTTTTGATCTGTTTCTGTCATGCTGGGTGGCATTTCACTTAGGTAAAGTGAGCATTCAATGACTTTTATTTTCTACCCCCCCCAATCCCCCTCCTGGCCTGGTCCACAGCAGATGCTCGCTTGGAATCAGCAGCCCCTGTAGAAGCAGGAAGGCGGATGGGTCCTTAGCCTCACCACCCTCCCGCAATCCATGGTCCAGACGGGGAAACCCAAGACCAGCCCAGAGAAGCAACTCGTCCCAAACTAGACACCACAGGAAGGGCAGAATTAATGAGTGTGCGTGGCCCAGCTGGGGATCTCTCCCCAACCTATTCTCACTGGGATCCCCTATTTCCATAGCTGAAACCCCTCTTTCCTCTCCTGTGCACCCACAGCCAGCAGCCACTAGCTAATACCCCAGAGACAGCGGAGTGCTCCCAAGGCAAGGAGCTGTTTAACCACAGCCCTGAGCATCTGCCTGGGGGTCGCCGTTGATGGTTTGCAAAATACTTTCCTGCTGTCTACGTCTGCACAACCCACACTTATTGCATGCCTGCGCCCTGGGGCTTTCCCCAAGGAGGCTATTTGGTGGTTAAGGCCTGGCCGGGAGTGGAATTGCTTAGAGGGAGCCTCAGTAGGAGCTGGTAGGACCTTGGGCAGTTTATGGAACAGAGGCTGGCTAACTAATCATATATCCTTGGCAATGAGGATAACAATATTTTCCTCCTTGGGTTTTATTTTATTTATTTATTTATTTATTTATTTATGTTAGACCACAGCTGGATGTGCTTAGGGCTTACTTGTGGCTCTGCACTCAGGGATCACTCCTTGTGGGGCTCTGGGGACCAGATGGGTGCCCCGGATCGAACACTAGTTGGCCCTGTGCAAGGCAAATGCCCTACTGGCTATATTATTGCTCCAGCCACCGCCCCGCTAAGCGTTCTTACAGGCCTACATGAATTCATTTGTGCTGACGGTACCTCAGCATGTGGCTAAGTGTTTAAGAGATCCGAGTGTGTGGTTAGGGCTTGACCAGCACCAGCCCCTCGTCTGTTGCTGTCACTGCTGTGAGTTCAGAGCTGTATTTGGGCGATCTAGAATCCTTCCGGTCTTTATTCCTGTCCTTCTGTTAAGACACGCCTCTAATTCTGCTTTCTGGGGACTTTTGGATCCTTTCCCTAAGGAGAGTTAGTTGCGCTTAAGTTAAATACATACATTTGGCTACTTTCTGGAGAATCTCCCTGAACTGGGCTGTGATCTTCATTCCCATATTTTATTTATTTTTTTTTTGGGGGGGGGGGCACACCTGGTAACGCTCAGGACTTACTCCTGGCTCTGCACTCAGGAATCTCTTTTGGTGGTGCCCAGGGGACCATATGGGATACCTGATCAAACCTGCAAAGCAGCGAGCTTATCCGCTTTACTTTCTCTTTTGCCCCCTTCATCCTCAGCTTTATCTGGGATCAGATAAACAGAGGTGCTGAGTAGATGTGGGTTGATGATGAGTGAGCCCTTTGAGTCACAATCTGCTTCTCATGATGGGGGATATCAAGCCGTGCTCAGGGGCTTACTTCTGGCTCTGTGCTCAGGAATAACTCCCTGGCATCCCTTGGGGGACAATGTGCTGTCGCAGGCATTGAACTAGGTAGGGTCAGCCTCATGCAAGGCCAACACTGTATCCCTCCATCTAGTATCTATGCTGCCTCTAGGAACTAGTAACATATTGGACCTCAATTCCATGACCTGAAGAATGGTTTGAGGCTCTTCCTGTCCACCTGGAGCAAGCAGATGCCCTTGGGCTACAGGACGTGTGGAGATGTTACTGGTGCCTGATCCAGCAAATAGATGAACAACGGGAAGACAGTGATAAAGTGATTATTTTTCTTTTGTTTTGGGAACACAAAGAAAACTTCTGAGTTTTCTTTACTCAGAAGTTCTCAGGGGCTTCTCTCAGCTCTGTGCTCAGAGGTTGCTCCCAGTGGTACTTGGGGACGGTGCAGTGCTGGGGATAGAATCCAGGCCCCCCACCTTGCTAAGCATACACACATCCCATTGAGCTCTCTCTCTGGCCCTGGGAATCATTCCTGCTGGGGGAACCCTTTGGTGTCCCAGGATGGGTTGAATTCCTGGTTGCGGTGTTCATAGATCTTTTTGGGAGGGGGTTGCATCCTTTATATTGAGGCACTCACATACTGGAGATAGTGGTGCAACCAGAAATCAATTTTTATGGCTGGGGACCACAGAAAACAGAGTTGCCAGGTACAGAACATAGAACCGCCAGGATTGCAGGTGCAATCAGGGCCCCAGGCATTGAACTCCCAACCTCATGCTTGCACTGAAAACAATTCTGTTGAATAGATGAAGAATTCCTCTGTGTCATACAACAATTTCGATCAGGCATTATAGGCTTACTTTACAGATTACCAAAGCATAGAGAGGTTGATTCCTTTTTTTTGTTTGTTTGTTTATGATTTTTTTTCCTTTTCTGGTCACATCAGTAAATGCAAAAACTTAGAACTCCCTCACGGCAGAACCTGGCAAGCTACCTGTGTCGTATTTGATATGCCCAAAACAGTAACAATTATAGACCTCATTCCCTGGCCTGAATGAATGGTTTGAGGTTCTTCATGTTCCTGGAGTGAGCAGAGGTTCTTGTGTTATAGTAGTACGTGACAGGGACAAATGGAGATGTTACTGGCACCCGCTCGAGCAAATTGATGAAAAATGGGAAGACAAGTGATACAAGTGAAGTGATTTCTTTTCACACCCGGCAATGCTCAGGGGTTACTCCTGGCTCTGCACTTAGGAATTACTCCTGGTGGTGCTTGGGGGACCATATGGAATGTGGAGATCAAACCCAGGTCGGCCCTATGCACGGCACATGGCCTCCCTGCTGTGCTATTGCTCCAGTCCTGAGCAGTTGATTCTTACCATAGGTTACGTCGACTGGAAGCAGTGCAGTAAGTCCTCTGGATTAAGGACTTTCCCACTTGATGTCACCTTGCAAGGAAATATATTCTAGGCTAGGAAACCATCTTGACTGATTCATAGACTAAATTTCCCTGCATAGGAACTGGGTGGCAGAGATTCCAGAGGATGACCAGCGTGAGACTAAGGATTCCATTCAGTCCCGAATCCGGCTATGTGCTTGGAGCATCACGCACACCCACTGCATGCCGGTGATCACAGGGAAGTGTGGAGACCAGCTGGGAAAGGAGAAGCAGCCCGTAGGCCCGAGTGCAGGCCTGCTCTCCCAGACCCTCTTTAGAACTGTTCTAATTTAGGCCTGATGGGATGGGAAAGAAGTTGCTTCTAGTTCTTTTTAGGTCACTGTGGCCTAATTTGGAAGATTTGGCCTTTCCTGCAGGCACAGTTGTTGCTGGAGAGAGCAGACCCTGATTTTTGCAATTATTTAAAGTACTGCTGTGGCTCTTGATCCAGAGCTGAGGGCAGGGCACCAGTTCTATGATTCTAAAAGGAAAGTTCCTGGCAAGGGAGCATGGTGCCATAGAGAGCCCTAGATCACAGGGGCAGTGGTACGGCTGGGAGGCTTCTAATCAGCAAACTCTAGACCAGTGTTTCTAACCGATTTCTGACCGTTGACTCCCTTTATGATCTCATTTCCTTCCTATGGCCTCCCTGTCCTACTGACTGGTCTCCTAGGCTCTTGCCATAGACCCCCCATTTAAATAATTTTCACAGTGACCACCTTGGAATATCCTGGGGCTTAACAGTTTGAGAAATGCTGGCTTGGACCCCTCAGTGGCCCTCTGTAAGGGATAGTTTGAGTCTGATAATAGCCTGAGAGTCAGTGGGTTTGGATCTGACCATACTAAAAAAAAAAAAAAATCAAATGTTTTTTTTTCCTTTTTTTGGAGGGTCGGGGGGCAGAGAGGAATTGCCTACTAAGTTCCCTTTCAACTGTGATGCTTGCTTTCTGAGCTTATTTTCTCCCCCAGGAGATCCTTGACCCTGCTCCAGTGGGTTTCCCTTACCACACAGGCCTCAGAAGTCAGCATGAAGAGTTCAGCCAATGTCTTGGTCCTCAAGACCTGGATTTCTTGAGTGGTCCCGAGGAGTCAGGTCTGGGCCTGCTCCTCATGCCGATGACAGGTCCTTTCTCTCATCACAGGGCTTTTCAAGAGGGCCGAGGTAAGGGAAGCAGGAGGGCAGTCAGACTCCCCGAGAGTCTAGAAGTTTCGGTTATGAAATCCCAAGATCTCTGTCCTCTCCCAACCTTGAGGAGACAATATTTAGGAAAATCAGATTCATCTCAGTGTCTGCAAGTATCACATATATCCTGTGTTTACTCTGGGGTAAGTTTTTGACCCAGTGCTTTATATATACATTGATTTGATTGACCTTGAGCCTGTGAGATGAAAATTATGATCCTTATTCAGTAGAAGAGGAAACAAACAGTGCTAGAAGATGATACAGTTGGGAAAAACACAAGCAGACTCAGCCCTCTTTCTTGCTGTATTACTGACTTTCCTAATCATCATCATAGTCATAATAATAATAATAGTGGGGCTGGAGCGATAGCCCAGCGGGTAGGGCGTTTGCCTTGCACGCTGCTGGCCCATGCCAGCTCGGGTTCGATCCCCGGCATCCCATATGGTCCCCTGAGCAACGCCAGGAGTAATTCTTGAGTGCAGAGCCTGAGTAACCCAGAGTAACACCTTTTTTTTGGTGTGACCCCCAAAAAAGAGAAAAAAATAATAATAGTAATAAAAGAGTTCAGCATGCAATTGTGGTAATTACTCTGGATTCAAGTTCTAAATAAATGTCTACAAATCCCATTTCTCCTGTTTATGAGGTAAGTGACCTTGGAGAAGTCACTAGTCTTCTTCAAGTGATGGTATACTGACTAGGTGAGGAGATAATCCATCCTTCTAATTCATAGTGTGAAGTTCAGAGGGCTAATATACAGGAAATACTTTGCGCTGATACCTGGTATATGTTGAGTAATATTAGTTATTAACATTATCACCACCATCACCATCTTCTCTTCAAAGCGGGTTACAAACTAAACTGTGACAAATGATAAGGAAAATTCTATGCAATCTGCACCTGTCAATAATCCCCTTTATCACAGTTATAGCAGTCTGAGGGGAAGAATTATTTCTGATTCTTTGATACCATTTCTCCCCTAAATGGTTCACATTCTTTTGCTCTACAGCCAACACAGATGACGCGAGATTTTGACTTAGTGCCCACTGTGAATGACGTCCCTTCAGTTCATCTCCAAGAACTGAAACAAATACTTTTCTGATCTTATTTTAGCATCATCTTATTGAAGCAGAATTTCAACTTTTTGTTTCATTGTTCAGGGAAGTTTCTTTTCAATGAAAGTGAGTTTGCCATTTAAAACATGTACCCACTTATTGTTTTAGGAAATGACAAATCAACGAAACCGTTGGCCTATGCATGCCCCCCCATCCAAATGTGTTCTGTTGTCAGTTATTCCTCTTCACTAAAGTCATATGTGCTCATTGTAAAACAATTTAAGGAATGCTAAAAAAAAAATGAAGGAGAAAAAATCCCTAGCACAATTGTTCAAAAATTGTCAATGTTTTATGGGGGGGTTTTCTTTTTTCCCCCCTATTTATATATTATGTTTCATAATTGGGATTATAGAATATTTATTATTTTTAGAGCATTTAAAAATACATTAATTTATTGGTAGCTTGTAAGGATATGAAATATTGGTGCAAAAAGTCATGCAATCAGATATTTTCAGTGTTCTAATATCGATAATGCTATGCTGTCTCGTTTGCTAAGGCATCGAAAATCAGATGGGCTGGACATGTAATGCGATTTGGAGACAACCGCTGGACTAGAGCCATTACCGACTGGATCCCACGGGATGTCAAAAGATCACGTGGCCGCCCACCTACAAGATGGTCAGACTTCCTTGTAAAGACCCTGAAGGAACGGTTTGAGGTTCTTCATATTCCTGAATCAACCAGATGCCATTGGGCTACATTGGCACGTGATAGGGTTCAATGGAAATGTTACTGGCGCCCTGTCGAGCAAATCGATGAATAATGGGATTCAAGTGATGATTCAAGAATATCGATAATGTAATAATTTTAGCAATCATTATAAACATTATAGCAATTTTAAGTTACAGGAGGCACATGGCGTACATGTTGCCCGAGCCCACGTGGCCGAGCACATGTGGTGCCCGAGCACGTGTGTCTCCCGCATCTCCCCTCTTGAGATGTGTACTCTCTCTCGTACTTTGCCCCCTCCTATCCCTTCCTCAAACCTCCTTAATAAAACCTGTTTTACTTCACTGCTCGTCGACTCCTGAAAATAATTTTTCTGTGAAGAAGACAAGAACCCTGGGGAAACTCTGGATCCACGGGGCAGAGCTGCTACTGGTTCTCCCTGTGCCCAGCTGATCATGAGGTGCCCAGAAGGGAAGGCGAGTTCTAGCCCTGGCTCACCATCCCAGCAGAGCCTCGAAAGAAACCAGAGGAACCCCCCACACCATGAAGGCCACCATTTTTAAACATCCGGTCTCCACAGCTTGAGTTCCACCCAGCAGAAGAGCTGATCTTTCCCTTCTCAGCGGTTCATCAATAAATGCACGAGATGAGAGGCTACTAAAAGAGTATCCTACCCACACGGCAGAGCCTGGCAAGCTACCCATGTTGTATTTGATATGCCAAATACCAGTAGCAATTATAGACCTCATTCCCATGACCTGAAGGAATGGTTTGAGGCTCTTCATGTTCCTGGAGTGAGCAGATGCCCTTGGGCTACACTAGCATGTGACAGGACGTATGGAGATGTTACTGGTGCCCGCTCGAGCAAATCGAAGAACAATGGGAAGACAAGTGATACAAGTGAAGTTACTGGAGGAAGGTATGCAGAGTCCCCTGTACTCCCTTACTGCAACACATCCGAAAGTCTCCCTATTGTCAAGGTATCCCACCAGATATTTGTCACCACTGATACACCTCCTCAACACATCATACTCAACTAAGACCTACAGTTTACAGTTTACATACAGTTCACTCTTGTTCAGCATCCTATAAGTTTGGACCGATACATAGCAAACACATCATTATAATGTTACAGAGTATTTTCATGGCTCTAAGTACTTATGTGCTATTGATATACCTTTTGCTTTCCTCATAACCCCTAGCAACCACTGAGGGTTTAGTTTTATTTTTGAATATCAGGTAGCTGGAAACATAGTACAGTAGGTAATCTTTACAGATTGGCTTATTTTACTTAGAAATGTGCATTTAAGATGACTTCATGTCTTTTTATGGCTTGATAGTTTGTTTCTTCTAAGTGTGAAGTAATATTCCATTGTTTGGCTGAAATATATCCTGACTGCTTCCAAGTTTGGGCAGTTGTGAATAATGGTTCAGTAAATATCCATGTGCAGGTTTTTGTGTGGGGAAGTTTTCAGCTGTTTGGTGATTGCAAGAGGAATTTCTGAGTCATCTGATGAGAGTTTGTTTAGTTTTGTTTGTCAGTTTCTTGATGTTTCCCTTAGCTGGGGTGGGGGTCAGGGTGTCTGTGTGCTCAGATCTTACTTCTGGCTCTATGCTCAGGGATCACTCCTGCAGGTGCTTGTGTGGTGCCAGGGATTGAAGCAAGGTTGACCCGAATGCAAGACTCTCTCTCTTTCTCTCTCTTTCTTTTTTCTCTCTCTTTCTTTCTTTCTTTCTTTCTTTCTTTCTTTCTTTCTTTCTTTCTTTCTTTCTTTCTTTCTTTCTTTCTTTCTTTCTTTCTTTCTTTCTTTCTTTCTTTCTTTCTTTCTTTCTTTCTTTCTTTCTTTCTTTCTTTCTTTCTTTCTTTCTTTCTTTCTTTCTTTCTTTCTTTCTTTCTTTCTTTCTTTCTTTCTTTCTTTCTTTCTTTCTTTCTTTCTTTCTTTCCCAAAAATTGAACCTAAAGTCTCACATATATAAGTTATGTGCTCTAACCATTGAGCAACACCCGTGGCCCATGTTTCATTTTATAAAATACTAAATGAAATCCCTCTAAATTGGTTGTAACCATTTTGCATTCCCACCAGCAAGAAATGGGAGTTCCTAATACTCCATATTCTTTTCAACTCTCGATGTTGTCAATATTCTGGACTTGGCTATTCTAAAGATTTTCCCGTCACAGATATTATTTTTTTTGGGTCACATCTGAAGGTGTTTGGGGGCTGCTTCTGCTAGCGCTCGGAAGGGGGCAGAACGTGCAGCGTGGGGGATTAGACGTGGGACTCCTGCTTGCAAAGTCTGTGCTTCAGAACTTTGAACTATCTCCCTGACCATGAGTGTATTTTCAGATAAATGGTGTGCCAACACAGGGAGGTCACAGACACAAATGTCCAATCTGTCTCTTCTTGGCGTCTGTTTAGCTTTTCTCATATTTGCAATTACCTAAAGTTTTCAGGCGAACATTTTATACATAACTCTCTATTTTTTATCTGATTATTTACTTTGAATCCTTTTTTTCTTTTGTTTTTGAGCCAAATCCAGCCACGTGCAGGGGGCTCCTCCCAGAGAGCACCAAGGAGGTACCTGGGGATTCAACTGGCGTCGGCCACACATAAAGCACGGGCTTGACCCACCTATACTATCTCTCTGGCGTCCTGTGGATGGATTCTAAAAGTGGAAGCAAGTCAAGGAGTGCAAATGCTTTTGAGGCTTTCTGAAAAGAGACGGAATCACTTCACATTCCACCCAGTGTAAGGCATATTCCCTCACCAGCAACAAGTATTACCAGTTCATAAAAATTCTTGCCAAATCAACAGGCCAAAGAAATGGTAACTCATTGTCTCAGCTTGCAAGTCTTTGATTACTTCAGTGATAGACAGTATTTTGTGTTTTCGTTTTTTTTTCCTTTTGCTTTTTGGGTCACACCCGGCGATGCTCAGGGGTTACTCCTGCTTCTTTGCTCAGGAATTACTCCGGGCGGTGCTCAGGGGACCATATGGGATGCCGGGATCGAACCTGGATTGGCCGCATGCAAGGCAAACACCCTACCTGCTGTGTTATTGCTCTGGTCCCAGTATTTTGTGTTTTCTAGCCACCTGTATTTCTCTATGGCATGACTTTTAGTGTTTCTCCTTGGGTACATAGTTGCTATGACAGACCCTCTGCACCCCCAAAGCTTGAGGTTTCTGCAGATGATGACAGCACGTGCATCTAGTCACTTCTGATTGGACACTGAGCTTCAGTGGGGTTAGAAATAGTCTGTGTCAGTATTGCTGTTTCAACAAAACCAGAAAAGGGAACATTTCCATGTTTTGTTGGAATCTAGGCGATGAAGTTATTTTGCTGAAATCCAGGCTATGAAGTTATGTTGCTGAGCCACGTCTATTATCGTTATGCCCCCCTTTTCTTGCTCCCAACAGTTCTTAAATGCTGTTCTAGCAGGAGGGTTAAATTTGGCACGTACGTGTCCCTTCTTTGGGGATGCATTCATTGGCCTCCCACTTATATGAGGCATGCGGACCCAAGCTGTGAGTTTCAGTGTCTTGAGAGGAGTCTGGGCCTAGGAGTTAGGCATATTCGGGCAAGTCCCTTAATCTCTCTGTTAGGTGCTCCGTCTCCCTCTCTCAAGGGGGTGGTATGTCCCACCTTTGAGAAATTAATGAGTTATAAGTGCAGGACTCTGAAAACAGTGTCTGCCACACATCTTGAGACTGTTCGCACACCATGTCTGTGTATTTGACACTGTGTTAGTACTTAGTATATCCAGAGGAACAAGACTGGGCCCCCAGAAGCATTTCTGTTACTGCCAGTAGAAAGTCCAGATTTCTCCATGGCTTTCAGAAGGCCCTGGAAATTCCTGTCCTGTGGTCCTAGGCACCATGGGAGCTGACAGCTCTCTTCAGAGTTCTGGACTTTAGCTGCAGTTCTGGGGAAACAGGGGCAATGCAAAACAACGTTTTGTTCCCTGGAGAGTTTCATCATGGCCTCTCTATTCTTCTCTGTTCTCCAGTGTTTTCCCTAGAGCTTCAGTGTTAAGGGCTGGGGCTAGCCAGCCTCAGTTTGATTTCCGGGCTGTTACTTCCTAAGTGACCTTGGACCAGTTGCTTCACCTCACTGTGCAGTGGTTTCCTTATATGTAAAACAATAACTGGACTTACTTCCTCAGATCATGCTTCAGATTAAACAAAGCATAGGCCTAAGAGAGTCTTAGATGTGACTGTGTGGCCAAGACCCTAGTTCAAATCCCTGGTATCACCCCTGAGCACCACTAGGGGTCACTATTGAGCATACAGTTTGGAATAACCCCTGAGCGGTGCCTGGTGTGGTCCAACCATCTGCCCTAAATCCACAGGAACTGTTTTTTTCTTTTTTGGGTCAATGCTCAGGGTTCCTCCTGGCTCTGCACTCAGGAATTACTCCTGGTGGTGCTCGGGGCCATATGGGATGCCGGGATGGAACCTGGGTGTGCCGTGTGCAAGGCAAACGCCCTACCCACTGTGCTATCGCTCCAGCCCTCACAGGAGCTCTTAATATAATGTCTTAGAGTTTAGGAATAAATGACTAATATTTGTTGTTCATGACTTTATGTGATTAAACGAAACAGATATTGGTATAGTAAAACATTCCGAAGGCATTTCAAACACTGCAGTTTAGCGTCAAAATCATAGACCCAAATTAAAAAGAAAGAAAGAAAATCAAACGTTGGATGAATCAACATTAATACGTTATCTTTCAAAACTGGACCCCTCTAGTTCCTCCCCCATAATCCAGGCATTTTTAGAAGCTCCTGCCTGGGAGATGCTTGTCTGAGGCAGGAAGCTGGCCTAGATCATTTTGGCAAGGTCCTCTAATCTTTTCTCTGTGATTCTCCAGGCATGGGAGCTGCATCAGCTGTTCTCCCCCTGCCAGAGAACCTCTGCCATCGCACAGCGTAGGGCTAACCCAGCACTTTTCCTCTGTCACATGGGGCGGCCAAGCAGAGTCACCGTCTGGCTCTATCACGTGCAGTTGGAGGACAGAGGTTTCAGCTGTGGTCCCTCAGCCAACAGGGCTTCAGGTCAGCACCGGTAACAGAAGCACAGACCCCTGCAGACTTAGCACTTCATATCCAGTCTGTGAAAACATTCTCTTTAATCCTCAGCTCAACCAAACACTGGCCCCTCTTAGGGATGAGGGAAACGGAGGCTCCGAGGGGTGAGTGGTTTCCTCCACAGGCCCCCGGCTGTCTGCGGCATGGACCAGATCTGTCTGCCTCTAAGCAGCACCATCTTCCCTGGCACCAGTTGAATTCAAGTGAACAGGCCTGATCTAGTGCTCAGTTCCATCACTCCTGCCAGGCACTTAGTCCAGAGCAGCCCGATGGGAGAAGCAAACAGAAATAAAAATTCTAGTGATCTGGCTACGCAGGCCTATGAGAAGTATTAAAGCCGTGTGGGCGGCTCAGTTTCTCCTGTTGTATATATTTCTTTTTTGTTTGATTTGGGGCCGCACCCAGCAGTACTCAGGGCTTACTCCTAGCTCTGTACTCAGGGATCACTTCTGGGTGATCAAGTTAGGTGACAGGGATCAAACCTGGGTTAGCCATGTGCAAGGCACATGCTTTACCTCTGGCCATACACGGTGTATATATCTGTGGAAACCATCCTTCCTTTTAGGGACAGCGAGTGCAGTCAGGGCTGCAGTGAATGGATACACAAATGACGGGGAGATGACAGATCATTCATCCCTGTTCAGAGCTCCAGGAATGCCTTCAAGGATCAGGTATTTCAGTGGCAGCGTGAAGAACTGACAGTGTCAGCAAGAGACTATGGGGGAAGGCCATGACCTTTCTTCTTTCCCGGGAGAAGTAAAAACAGAGGCTTGATTGGGGCTTGAGAGATCTTGGTGTGAAACCAGAAGGCCCACATACATTCCATTCCGCCCCCATTATATCAGAAATCTACCGAGACACACCCATTGATACACATGCAAAACACAAATATACACAAACTACACAGTAGTACAATTTGTAGAGACTTGAAACATGTAGGACACATACCACCAGCCCCACGCTCCTAAGTTCATTCGCGTATAACCCTCCTACGCACAATCACCAAAAATGTTTGTGCTTCCCTCTCGTGTACCTACATACCCTCTCCTCATCCACTCCTCACGCAAGGCAATGAATGCCTGTTTTCATGAACACAGCCGCAAGTTCACACACAGCTCGCCCTGCCCTTCTGGTTGGAGGCCAATGACTAATGGGAAACCCTTGCACAAAGACGAGCATCACGCAAGCGGGAGGCCAGGAACGGGTTGGCCGCAGAGCCAGGATGCAGCCTTGTTAAGATGACAAACCCGTCCCCTCGGGTTCCCCAGAAAGCCGCTGAGCCCAGGCTGCAGCCGGGGACAGTCCCGGGAGGCCTCGCGGGCGCCCCCGGTTCCAGCGTCAACTAGGCTTCAGGGTGAGCCCGGGTCAGATTCTGCTGTCAGGCACGCCCGGTTCTCTGCAACCGGCAGGCTTGTGGCGGGAACTTGTCTGGACACAGGACGCAGAGTAGTTAGCACTAATGAGTGTTTACTGCAGGCCAGGCACGGGCTTCAGCCCTTTCCGAGCATTGCCTAATTGTCTGCAGGATGGAGCTGGTTGGGAGTGCAGGGGTGCTATTACCCGCCTACCAGAGGTGAGAAACCCCTTAGGCGGTGAC
Source organism: Cryptotis parvus (assembly GCA_021461705.1). Lineage (NCBI taxonomy): Eukaryota > Metazoa > Chordata > Mammalia > Eulipotyphla > Soricidae > Cryptotis > Cryptotis parvus. The sequence goes on along the minus strand of JAJIBD010001168.1, from coordinate 67,056 downwards.
CAGAAGGCTGCGCTCCACCCGTTCTCGGAGGGAAAGTGTGTTTGTGGGTCTGTTCCGTTTCCGAGGGTCTCTAACCCAGGCGCAGCCTAGCCAGCGCCCGGTCCACAGCAGGTGCCTGGTGAGCGCGCGGCTCTCAGCTCCGCGCGGGCCTCACTTTCCCCATCAATAAAATGGGCACGGCAGCGCCCACGTCCGGGCTGAGGCCGGGCTCTCGGATAGCAGAGAGAACGCAGAGCCCCCACCTCCTTCCCGCTGCCGCCCTCGATCATGTCGGGGCTCCCAGCCCGGTCCCCCACCCGAGCTGGGGTGCGGCGCCGGCGCCCCATTGTTCTAGAGGGCGGGGAGCTCCCGAGAGCGGATTCTCCGCCCCGGGTCGCGCTCGCAGCTCAGTGGGACAGATGACTTGGCCCGGCGTCTGCCGCGCGGGGCGCGTCCTTTGTCTGCTCCGAAGCGCCGGGTGCCCGAGGCCCGCGCCCCGCTCCTGGGGCAGACAAAGCCGGAGCCGCCGCGAGCCTGACCGGCTGGAGCGGGGCTCGCACCACCCTCGTCCCGCCTTAACACCGCCCCCTTCCCTCGGCGCGCTCGGATTGGCCCGCGGGGCTACAAAGCGGCGGGATCACGTGGGCGAGCGTAGTCTCCCATTGGTCCGCGGCGCTGCCCATCGCGGAGGGCGGGCTGTCCGCGCCCGGCCTGTCGCTCCCTCCGCGCTGGGGCCCGCCCGCGGGGCCGGCCGCCTGTCAGAGGGGAGGTGGCGATGGTGCGCCCGGTAGCTGTGGCGGCTGCGGCGGCTTCGCGGGTCCCACTGCAGCGGGGAGAAGATGACTGACCGAGCGGCCGACTGAATGAATGAATGGCGGAGCCGAGCGCGCCATGAGGAGCCTGCCGAGCCTGGGCGGCCTCGCCCTGTTGTGCTGCGCCGCCGCGGCCGCCGCGGCCACTGCAGCCTCGGCGGGGAATGTCACCCGTGGCGGCGGAGCCGCGGGGCAGGTGGACGCGACGCCGGGCCGGGCTCGGGGGGGCGAGCTCAGCCCCCTTTCTCTAAAGCGACAGCTCCCACAGTCCAGCTGCCGGGGAGCGCTGCCCCGCGCGCCACAGTCCAGCGGCCCCTGGCTACGTCCTCTTCAACGCCGTCCCCGGAGACCACCCCTCCTCGCGCCACGGCCCGACCCGCGCCCACCACCTTCCAGACGTCCGCCGGCCCCTTGCCCACCACCCCTCGGGGCGAGGAACACACTCCGATCGCCCCCGGGCGACGGCCAGAGCCGCGCGGACCAGTCCCTCGACCACCACCGGCCTGGCGCCCACCACCCCCGCAGTGGTCACCGTCCCGGAGCCCACCACCCCCGCGGCGACCACTGTCCCGGCGCCCACCACGCCCCTGACCCCGACCCCCGCTCTCCGCAGCAACAGCAGCGGCGACAGCAGCGACATCAGCAGCAGCGACAGCAGCAACAGCAGCAGCAGCAGGGACAGCAGCAACAGCAGCAGCAGCAGCGGCGGCAGCAGCGTCCCGCCCACCGGCCCTGCCACCGAGGCCCCCTCGCTTGCGCCCCCAGGTGAGTCCCAGCGCCTCCACGCCCGCAACACTGCCCAGCGCTACCCCGGCCTCCCTGGTCCGGCGCTTGGTGGACATGGATCCTTCCTGGACCCCCCCAATTCTCCCGCTTTCCTCACCCCTGGAGATCCAAGCTCGGGCTAGGCTCCCTCCCCAGCAAGCACCAGTTGTGCAAAGTCCTTTGTCCGCCTTGAGCTGTGCTTCTTGGGGCGGCCGCTTTGGGGGGAGGCAACGCACCTCTTTCTCAGCAGCCTTTGTCAAGCCCCCTTGGAATCGATGCAAACTTTTGGGTCTCTTGCTGCAGGTTATTTGGGGAGGTGGGCGCGGGGGTGGAGTGGGGGTAGGGAGTTTAAAAGCCAGTACTGGGCGCCGGGTCCAAAACCGAGTTGGAAGGGATCGGTCAGGCGCCACATCTCCTTGTTTATATAAATATCAGATGTACGTGTGACAGGTGGAAAAGATACGGGGAGGATTTTGTTGAGAAACTGTCGCACAGACCTTGAGAGGCAAAAGGGAAAAATAAAAACCAGTGTAACCCATGTTCTCCCTGCGTACAAACAGCTTCTCTAGGTCATTTGGGACAGGTGTATATCTGGGATGATTTAAATTAGGTTAAATTATTCCCCACACCATCTTTCCCCTCCTCACTTACAAGATCAGTGTATTTGGACAAACTCGTTTAAGCAGGGGCACTTATTTCCCCAGCCCCATTTTGCTGGTAGAGATGAATCCGCTTTCTGTAATTCCTGTTTCAGTCTCTGTAGGAATCTGCTGGATGAAAGTCGTTAAAACAGTTAGAGACAACTCCTTTTTATAAACCTATTTTGATCTAAAGTGGGCCCAAATATAAACAAAGCCTACCTTACCAGGTTATTAGAAAGGAGTTTCCGAATTCCTTTGCTTTGAGATGCCGTAGAAGCTTGTTTAAACCGTTTGTCTGGCTGTAGTTACATGAATGGATCTCTGACCTAATTCTTAGTCTGAAGTCAGGTATGAACTTTGTTTTCTTTTTTTTTTTTCTTTTTGGGTCACACCCGGCAATACTCAGGGGTTACTCCTGGCTCTGCACTCAGGAATTACTCCTGGCAGTGCTCGGGAGACCATATGGGATGCCGGGATGGAACCTGGGTCAGCCACGTGCAAGTCAAATGCCCTACCTGCTGTGCTTTCTCTCTGGCCCCAAGTATGAACTTTGAACTATAATTGAGTGTATTGAGCATTTGCACACATGATTATGAGTTAATACAATCTTGAGTCTTGGGCTGGAGTTTGTCGTTGGCAAACATAGAAATGTAGGATGCTCACCATGAAAAGTGAAGTTTACCTCTCTTCCAGCTTCGAGGTGTGCATTGACTTGCTGGATTTTGACTATAACTCTTCCTGGTGTGTGTATAGAGGTTGACAAGTGACTGAAATAAGCATAGAGTCTGAGAATATAAACTCTGAACTTCATTCACTTTTTTTCCCCCCCCCTTCAAAAAATAAAACTAAGAGCCACAGCGATTGCGTTGCATGCAGCCAACCCAGGTTTGATCCACGGCATCTCATATGGTTCCCAGAGCACTGGCAGGAGTAATTCCTCAGTGCAGAGTCAAGAGTAACTCCTGAGCATCACCATATGTTCCCCCAAGACAAAAAACAAAATAAAAAGCCAACCCCCAAAAACACAAAAACAGAAACAAAAACCCACTCTAGAACGAAAACCACTCTTCCCCTAAATAAGCAAAAAATGACCTTGTCTTAGCCCCTCTTCCCTTTCCTCCTCTCTTCCTTCTGGTAACCTCAGTTTACTGTCTGTGTCCTCGGTGGGGGCCGTTCTTAAGTTTGAATCTTAGCTCTGCCCTTATTAACTCTTATCTTAGGCAGGGCTCCTAACCGTTCTCTTCATCTTTAAAGTGAAGTAATAATAGAACTAGCCTCAGAGGATTGGCAAGAAGATTGAGTCTGTTAATACATTTATAGTGATTAGAACAGCTCCTAGTGCAGAGTAGGCACTCGTGTGAGTTCGCTCTCCTTGTAACTAGGTTGCTTCCCAGGGATACAAAGTACTGGAGAAGCCTATTAGGAGCTTGGACTTTTATATGTTTCAATAAAATATAGTGGAAAAGGGTTTGAAGCATATGGTAGCATTCAAATAGCCAGCTCACGTATTTAAAATGGTTAGTTTATGACAAACAAGCCTGTATAATTGATGTTGATTTACTTTTATTATTTTTATATTGTTATTTCTAGTTTTCCCCCGACCCCCGCGCTTACATCTTTTTCTGTGCTCAGGGATTCCTCCTGGCAATGTTTGGTTGAACAATATGCAGTGCCAGGGATCCAACCTAGGGTTAAGCCATGTGCAACACAAGCACCTTACCTCCAATACTTGCCAGCCTCTATATTGCTATTATTATTTTTATTATTTTTTTTGCTTTTTGAGTCACACTTGGCGATGCTCAGGGGTTACTCCTGACTTTTCGCTCAGGAATTATTCCTGGCGGTGCTCGGGGACCATATGGGATGCTGGGGATCGCGTGCAAGGCAAATGCCCTACCCGCTGTGCTATCGCTCTGGCCCCTATGTTGTTATTTTTAAGTCATAGAGAGAAAGAGGCTGTACTTCATGAAACTCCAGCCAAACTGAAACAAGCCAAGACAAACCCAACCACAAAGGAAAAAGTGAAAGTCACTGCTCTAGAATCCTCCTCTTTTTTTTTTTTTTTTTTTTGGGTCACACCCGGCAATGCTCAGGGGTTTCTCCTGGTTCTGCCCTCAGGAATAACTCCTGGTGGTGCTCGGGGACCATATGGGATGCCGGGATTGAACCCAGGCCAGCACTGACCGCGCGCGTGCAAGGCAAACGCCCCTCCCCACTGGACTATCACTCTGGCCCCTTTGGATTATGCTATTAAGAGTTCATAGATTATTACATCGCATCTTCCTTTTCTTTTTTTTTTTTTTTTGCTTTTTGGGTCACACCCGGTGATGCTCAGGGGTTACTCCTGGCTCTGCACTCAGGAATCACTCCTGGTAGTGCTTGGGGGACCTTATGGGATGCCGAGGATTGAACCCGGGCCAGCACAGGCCGGCCACGTGCAAGGCAAACGCCCTACTCGCTGGGCTATCGCTCCGGCCCCTAATGCCTCCTCTTTCCGTTCTCCCTAGAGGTTACCACTGTTAATAGTTTTCTCTCTTTTCAGACCCTTTTCTGAGCATATATGAGCATCCACATACAGTTTCCACAATAGTTATCGAGAGATAATACAGGGTTAAGGTACCTAACCTTAACTGCACCCTGCAGTTAAAATCCCTGCCACCACCTCTATTCCTCAACCCTCCAGGGGTCTCTCATGAGCAGAGAGTTGGAATAGCCCCTGTGCACCACTGAGTGCTGCCCAACACCCCCTTCTCATTGCTCTTAATAAACTCAATGAAATAATTGTATATATGTTGTTTTACAACTTGCTGTATTCACACACACACACACACATGTCAGTATCTAACATCTACCTTGCTCTTAAAAAAATTGTGAGGGAGAACCAGAGAGATAGTAGGGATTAAAGGACTTACCCTGGAAGCAGGGTTTGATGGCCAGCACTGCATGTGGTCCCTGACCGTTGCCAGGAGTGAGCACGAGAGGCAGAGCCTTCCAAAAAAAAAATAGAGAGAGGGAGAAAACTCCCAAGTGGTGCTCAAGTGGCCAGGGGCTACTACTTGTGGTTCTGGCCTGTCGTGCTTGTGGTTCAGTGCTTGGACAACAGGCTCCGTGGGCCTTGTGGCACTGGGGTTCACCAGGGCCACCCTGGAAGTGCCCTGGGAAGTGCCACAGCTGGTGATGCTTGAGGCCAGGTGGTGCCAGAGATTCATGCAAGGCAAGTGTCCTAAGCCTTGAACTATTGCCCCAGTCCTCCTTTGTTTTAATAGTCGTGTTTTTCATTGTAAAAATATGTCATGTTCTTCCTTTATTTACCCAGCCCCTTGTTTATGGACATTGCGGTAACTCTGGGCTTAAAAATGCAGAGTTTATTTCTTGTTCAGCCCATCCATCATGTGTGTACTGTATTCTCTAAGTCTTTGGCTAGATTTTTAGAAAACCCAAGTCAACTTTAAGTGAAGCTGAATTGACTCAGAGTTACCCTGAAGGCTGTCCAGTGCTTTCAGTAATTTCTTTGGACTAACATAGGTCAGTGTTTGTTGTCAGTGTCTTTGGGCAACAGAAGTTTTAAAAGGACGCACAACTAGGGTAATTCTTCTGTGTTTTACTTTTCTAGTAGTTTTGTACTTTGAATTCACCGTGGATCGTCTGTGGCCAATATCCAGCAACCGAACTGACTGCGGACACATTGATAGGCAATTTAGGTTTATGGTGATATAATCAGGCATAGCCTTTTAATCTGAGCCTAAATTCCAGTCTACTTCAAAGAGTAAACACATCTCTTTGATGGAAGGAAAACATCTAATTGAATCAGAGAGACCTAGTTTGGCTCGTGGAATTGGCCCCTGGTATTTGGGAAGAGGATTGTTCAGGATACGTTTTAATGTTTGTGTAAGGACCGTGTGTTGTGGATTGGATGGGTCTCCTAGCTGCTCTTTGAATTAATAGGCATTTCTTTTTTGGAAGTCTAGCTCTGAGCCTCTGCCTAACCCTCTAGGAGGTCTCTCTTTTGTTTTAGGGACACTGACCTGCAAACTGAAACTAATTGCCCAGTAAGAAGGCACTCGCCTCCCACAGACCGGCAAAACATTTGACTGGTTGACTGGGTAGGACATTTAAAGAAGGCTTGGGGGGGGTGTGGAGACTGTGATAGAGACTAATATCACAGTAAGTAATATCAGCAGTAAGGAATAAGGGAGTGACAAATATGGGACTTAAAATTAGACTGTGTTTTGTTTTGTAGCCACACCTGGTGGAGCTTGGGGCCTGTTCCTGGCTCTCTTGCTTGGGCACCCTCCCAGCAGTGCCCGGGGCACGGCACCATGCATGGCTGGGGACCGAACCCAGCCCTTTTTGCATACATTCAGCTCATTGGATTCTCTCTGGCTACCTCCCAACATGGATTTACATTTAAGGGACCACCCATAGATGAGCTGTACTATATCTCCTTCTAGATTATTCTGGCTCACTCTGGTTTTGCCATCTGGGGCCGTGCAGAACAAGCCTGCTCCCTGTGTCATGAAAAGCCCTCCGGGATTTGGTGTCAGTGATCATGTTTCTTCTATGTCTGAGCTATGTGACTTCAGCTCCCTTCACTTTACTTTGTGTGATAAATTCTTTCACTGTCCTGCTCCAACCTCTTCGGAACTTTTTCAGTCTTTCTGTAGAATGTGAAGCCCTGAGCTGAACACAATAGTCCAGATGTGCTCAAACTAGATCCTGTTAGAGAAGTCAGTTTCCCTTGTTCTTTCTTGACGCTGTCCTAATATTGATGTAATTTGTCCCTGCACTATAACCATGAAGGTAGCTAAGTCAGTTTTTTTTTATAAACATGTACTAGATAATTTTTCCTCCTGTACAACCTTGGAGGTTTTTGTTACTTCCTAAAATACATTCTGAGACGTTTTCCAAACATGTAAAATGTATTGTGTTAGATTTAAGTACTCTGTTGAAATCTCAAGTGTGTCAGGCACCCCACCCAGCTCATTCCCATTCACCTACAGGGTGTCCCTGTCGTGAGTCTGAGGACAAGTTAGGCAAGTTAGGGCAGCTGCTTCTTTTCTTTTTTTTTTTTTTTTTTTTTTTTGGGTCACACCCGGCGATGCTCAGGGGCTACTCCTGGCTCTGCACTCAGAAATTACTCCTGGCGGTGCTCGGGGGACCATATGGGATGCTGGGGATCGAACCCAGGCCGGCACAGGCCCACCGCGTGCAAGGCAAACGCCCCTACCCGCTGGGCTATCGCTCCGCCCCAAGGCAGCTGCTTCTTACCCCAGAGGAGAAAGTACATTTATGGATGATTATACAGGTGGGAAGAGAAGGAATAAGAATTTAGATCCATTCTCAAGGGTCTTTTCCAGCTCTAATGTTTTGGAATGATGTGGTTTGCTTGATTCAGGTCCAACTAATGCCTCCCTCCCCCCCAACCCCCCAGCCTTAATTATTTATTTTTGATCTAAGTTAAGAGAATAGGCTTTGTTGAAGCAAGCCCTGAATTTAGAGTTTGGAAACACTGACTATGAACACAGGTAAAGGAAATGATAGAAATAGATTTTATTTGAAAGGAACATTCTAGAACACAGCACCCTCCTAGTTGTGCTGGGAAAAAGATCTCTTTTTTTAAATTTTGAAATTATCTAGGTTCAGTGCTTTACTTACAGGTGGCTATTTGAAAATAGACCATTTATTTTGAGGTAACAGAAAAAGTTCAGACTTTGAAGGTAATATTGATCACCATTTTTTTAGCTAAAAACTGGTAAGTGGGTTTTATCAGGAGGCTGAATGTGTTTCAGAATTTAGAATTTTTCACATTTTAGGAAGTTACGTTATGTATATCTCAGTGCAGTTTCCACACAATTATGTAATCAAGTACGTGAAGCTGTCTGCAGCAAATCCTTGTGTAGTCACACGGGAGGGATACACACAGCAAATAGCCACTCATTTGCTCAGGTTGGGTTTTGCTGCCAAATAAGTTAGAGAAGAATTTTTGGTTTTTAATCTTGTGGTATTCAATATCAGATCTGAAGGATTAGGGGACACTGTAATAATTGCAAACACATATAGTACTCATGATGCTCTAGGCATTGTTCTAAGTATCGTACTTTTTTTTTTTTGCCTTTTTTTGGGTCACACCCGCAATGCTCAGGGGTTTCTCCTGGCTCTGCACTCAGGAATTACTCCTGGCGGTGCTCGGGGGACCATATGGGATGCCGGGGATCAAACCCGGGCCAGCACAGGCGGCTGCGTGCAAGGCAAACACCCTACCCGCTAGGCTATCACTCCGGCCCCGTACTTTGTTATTTAATTCTTACAAAAAGTAGGAACTATTTGGTAATGCTATTTTATTTATTTTAATAGATAAGGAAATTGTGGATCAGAGAAACCCAGTTTTAGCAGAACCAGGATTCAAACTAAGTTGTTCTGGCTATAGACTATTATATTCATATTATTGAATATAGAATATTGAGTATATATAATATAGACTACTATATCCATATTATTGGATGTACAATATTGAATATATATAATATAGACTATTATATCCATATTATTGAATGTACAATATTGAATATATATAATATAGATTATTGTATCCATCTTTTTTGTACTTAAATAGTTTCACAGAGGAGACTAGGAAACCATTTTGTTCAAAAGTATTGGTCCTAGATACTATCTGAAAACATTTCTGCTGTTCTTAAGCCTTCACTGTCTACACCCATGTGCACTATTCAGTCACTGCAGATTTTCCTGTTTTTCAATTGTGATTTCCAGAATTACAGTTCTCCTTCTCCCTCTGATTAAATTCCAGTGTGGTCTGTGATAGCGATAAATTTGTAATCTTTTCAGGGCCAGATGTAGGGGGCTTCTTCATTTCTGACCTGAGTACCTTGCTTTTGTAAAATAAAACTCCTTGGTGTGATTAGTTTCTGGGACAACATAAATGCCACAACATTAGTTTCAAACTTTCTGAATTATATTCGCAGGAAGCCTTCTGGCTAGTTGAAAATTCACACATTGAAATAATCTATGTAGGTCTTTTTTATCTTGATTATAAAAAATCCATCAAATTAAAGTGTGCATTACTTTTCATCCCAGCGTTTCTCTAAACATGTGAATATCCACTTCCAGACGCCCTGTCCTGGCACCCTTATAAAAAGGAATGGAAGGAAAAGTATCCTGCTGATTGCTGGGTGAATCGCGGGAGAGCCGACTGCTCTGGGCACTTCGTAGATCAGAAGAAGATGGAAATCAAGTCTTGTTTAGCTGAAACACAGTGTTGATATTTTAAGTTATAGATAACTTTAATTCATGCTTTTGGCCTTGATCTTGATTTTTATTTGCTTTCTTTAACTGACATATAAAAATTCTTATTACTCACAGTGAGATTTTGTCACAGTCCTTTTTACTATAGTCACTTAGGTTTTTTTTTCAAATAGTCATTATTTTTTTACAATGCTAGCTAGCTGCAGTGGTACTTTGAAAGGCTATTAAAAAAGAAATGGTGAATAAATGTGTGTTTGGAGCGTAGTAAATATTTGCTCAAAATAATTATCCTTTTAGATATACCTAAAAAGTGTATGTATCTGTCTCAAAAAATCTCTTTGGTAGCACCATAGTTTTGCAGATAGCTCTTCTTTGAAGAAATCTTTTCCTGACTTTTCTTTTTACCGCCACCCCATCTGTCTTCCATTATTGTGCTCCTCGCATGCTTTTTTTTTTTTTTAAACTCCTCTATACGTTCCCCTCACTTTAGTCTCTTACTCTTCCATGTTCTTTAGGAGAGAAATTATCCTCTGTGTTAACAGTTTACCCCTTTGTCCTCCCTCAGGGCCCCTCAAAGCCCAGTTCTTCCGAGAAGTCTTTCTGGAGAAACAAAAGACCCTTGAGAGAGGCACAGGGTCGAACACTTTGCTTCTTGGAACAAGACCTGTCTGTGTCTGTGACTTTGACTGTTCCCCCTTGGATTTGACTTTAATCTGTTTAATTTAGCTTATTAATCCTACTTGATGAGAAAATGATCTGATACACCCACGATTCATGACTTGATATAAATTCTCCCTTTTTGAGAAAAAAACAAACAAAACAAGAAACCAAGAGGTAAGATTTCTTTTGCTCTGGGCTATTATTTATGGCCAAGCTTTATTTTTTTAATTTTCCCCAAGGAATGATACAGAAAAAAAACTTTCATAGCAGAAGTCATCTGCCTCCCATAGTACTTCCAAAGTGTACATCAAATATGATGCAAGTCCTCCCCCATTTATGAATATTATTAACTGTTTTTGTTGAGTAGGTGGATTTGGCTTGCTTAGCAATAATAAAGGTTTGATTTCATCGAGAAATAAGTGTTAGATCAATTGAATGACAGAATTTCCCCTGTAGGAATCTAATTAAAGTTAATAGTGAACAGAGCTTCTAATAATTAACAAGTGAGACGTGCTTCATAGTTTATGAGATGATTCTTAGGCCTCCAAGACTTGATACCCACATTTTGTTGACTTTTGGGTATTATATGAGTAAGTAAAGGTCCCAACTTCTATCCTCTATCGATACTTTAGTTTTTCTTTTTTGGGTCACACCCGGTGATGCTCAGGGGTTACTCCTGGATCTGCACTCAGGAATTACTCCTGGTGGTGCTCAGGGGGCCATATGGGATGCCGGGATCGAACCCGGGCTGGCACAGGCCGGCTGCGTGCAAGGCAAACACCCTACCTGCTGGGCTATTGCTCCGGCCCTCTATTGATACTTTTATTGGGGAATATTGATAAAACCTATATAGTTTTTGTGGTTTCACATTTGATACTTTTTAGTATTTTGGTATTTAAGACTGTTGTGTTCAAGTTTATTTTGTTAAGGACAAATCTTTGGTTTAGTTGTTCATATTTATATATGACATTTTTCTATATTTCAGTATTTCAAACTTCTGTCTTTCAGTTTATTTTGTTGAAGGTAAATCTTTGACTAGTTTAGCTGCACATATTACTGGGGAAGATATATAATGGTGGGCACAGATTTTATGGTAAACTCCACTATTAATGAAATGAAATAATGGTTAAAGATAAGCAATGGATTTGGGTCATTTTAGTTGTTTTTCTGAATATCCCAAACTTTTAATGAATATCTTCAATTTTGACTTTATAGTCATTAAAAGATGAATAAAAATTTAAAAAATGAACAAAAATTCTGCAGCATACTTGATAAATCTTTACTTACATGAAACTTTGAGGTAGTATTATCCCGGGTCACTTATTTATAATCTCTATCATAATAATTGGCTCAACAATTTCGAACAATATTAAAGCTATTTGCTCAATCTGTGATCTGTGATTCTGAGGTAAGGATATTGTTGAAGATAAACCCAAGAAAAGAAACTATTTCTGATGCCTGACAAATCTTATATGCTATATAGAGAAGATACATATATATATGTATATATATATATATATATATATATATAATTTGGTACGTTTATGAAAGATTAACTGAGCTCTTTGCAGAAGTCGAAACAAGAGCTAGTTTTTTATTGCATTGTGTGTAGAGAATTTAAAGCATGTACTTACAGATTAATCAAGGAAGTTTATTGAACATTATTTAAATTGTGCAAGATTTGAATTCATAGCATTGTTTATAGCCATTATCAAAGATCTTTGATGTCTCTTCTGAAAGAGGTAAAGGATGGGTTCAGTATGACCATATGCTTTGCAGTTAGCTCAGATGGAATTGCTTTTGCACAAGTACTAAGTCTGCTGTTCCATATGATATCCTTACTAGGGTGATAGTTATGCTCTGAGAGAAGGGGAAATGTAGTCAAGTGGAAAATGAAATGTTTCTGCCTAGTCAGAAGGAAAATGAAATGGAGTAGGAATGTCTTCAACCTAGATGAGGATGTTAAATAATCTTTATTGAGTCTTTAGATAACTAATTGTAAAACATTTGTTTCATTTAAATGTCATATTATTTGGCATGATTGTCTTTAGATTCTAATTTATTTAAATCTAGTGTTTTTATTTAGCATATGTGTACAAAAAAGAGGTGAGAGTAGCATTGTCAACTGAAAGGATAACATAGACTCTAGTCCCTTTGAATGTTGGAAGTAGTCTTCAAAATAAGAAGAGGAGGGAAAATTTCTTTAAAACATTCTAGATAAGTTTAGATATTTCCTTTTCTAATGGAAATTGAATTGACTATGTAGCTTTTAGGTTCTAGCTTTAATAGGGATGTAATGGGAATTTGATAAGGGCTAATGGAAATAATGGAGGAAAAGAGTATGGTTGTTATTCCAACATTGTTGGTTTGTGTATTGAGATTTTTTGTTTGTTCTCCAGAGCCAGAGACTGAACCTAGGGCTGCAGCCTTATCCCTGGTCCCTGTGTTTGTTTAGAGGAATTGGGCTTCTTCTGTAGATATCTCATTGGATTTCATATTCATGATGATCCTATAGTATGTTTGGATCTCTTCATTCTGTATTAACCATAGTAACAATATAACCCATCATGCACAACGTGGATGTGTGTGGGTTAATGAATAGTTATAAAGTATCCCAAAGACATAGTGCAATTGACTCGTTGGGTGTTATTATACGGAATTGTTGGTGTATTGCCTGCAAACCCATCCTGTTCAACTGGTTTTAGTTTTTAAAGTTAGTTTGTTGCTTCAACTTGTCCATAAAGACAGGAGTGAATGGCTCATCTAATCAGAAGGAATAGCAAATGGAAGAGCTAAATTCCAGTCTTTCTTTCCATTCAGTGGATGGGTCCCTGAGCTTAGTGACTTTGTTTCTCTAACTCTCAAATGAAGCCTGTTAGTTACTTCTGTCTTCCAACGTTTTAGAAAAGTAATATATAAAAATTATGGAGGGCTTTTCTCAAACACAAAGGCTCTATAGAATTCAAACTGTTTTCTGATGTTCTTTCCTGATTACATGCTTTATATTAGCTTAGAATGTAGCTTGAACAAAATAGCTTGTGATTAAGCACAACAATAAAAAAAATCACATGCATTTTCCATGTGGCTTTCTTTATGTAAAAATAATTTATGCTGTTTTGTAGTTAGCATATTTATGTAACTTATGAGAAGATATGCTATGGTATTTTTTAAAGGTTTGGAATCCTTTAGTACTATTTTTTGTCTCATACTGTCTTCAGAGTATAAAATAATCTCTACTTCATAAATGTAGTGATTACATTTATGTAATGTAAATGTTATATTTTTTGTTTATAGCCATTATCAAAGATAATATTATATTATCTTTGATAATGTTATAAAATAAATGTTATATTTTTGTAGGTCTTCAATATTATTTTGGTGAATCTGTTTACAGTGGATTCTATTTAGTCTTTACGGCCATAAAGTGATATAGTCACTTTAGAAAATATGAGAAAGGATAAAGAACAAATGAATCCAAAATTAATTGAAATTAGTATTTTAGTGGTAAATACAAATTTCTTCTACTACAGAGTTTACTTTATCCCCTTTCCGGCCTTCAGAAGGATTGGGATAATTCTGTGTGATGTATTGTTTAACTGCTCTTTAGCATAATATGTTTAAATTATTGTAACATTTTAAACAGGGACATTTTTCAAGTGGAATTGAAAGTAATACGAGTGGTGGTGGTATTATAATTTAAATGATCAAATCCTGAGGGCTTACTGGGCTGCTATCTTAGGTAGCTTTTATGGCTACAGAAGGTAGTTTTTTGTTTTGTCACTGACTCTAATATTTTATTACTGCCTTCACTGCTGCATTCTCACAGCAATAAATGAGATCACTTATTTGTTATGAAAACAGAGGTGTGTGCTGGATGTAGCACTCTTCTGAAGTTATTTATGTGTGTGACAGTTAAAGCTGTGGGGAAATCACCGTATTAAATTTGTCCTTATCATCAAAAAGAACAGAACGGTATTTGGAAGGGGATCTAAGCCTCCCTGTGACGCTTTTCTTGAAGTGTGGTATTCTTCGTCAGAACCAAATCGGTGATTGTTCTCCTTGTCTTCTCCAGTACGATCATGACTTTTTCTTGGGTTCAGGTGGGCCCTGGAAGCCCAAAGCAGTCTGGAACCAAGCCAGGCATTTGGTATTTTCAATTCTGTGAGGAGAGAAGTCAAGGTACCATCTGTCTAGCTCATGCATTGCCAGAAAAGCCTCAGTGCTGTGCTGCTAACGAATATGCCAGAGACTAGTTCTGGTCTTCAGGAAATGGATTTCTACCTTATATAATGAGAAACCTAAATTTGCCTAAAATTTTGAAGAAAATGGTATAATTTTGAAATCAAAGCAATAGTGTTATTGTGAGAATATTAATTTAGTACTAATTGATATTAGTATTAAATATTAACAAAGCAGTAGTGTTGAGTGAGTTATTCAATTAATAACTAATATTAATGCATATAAATCACTAATCTGGCAGTGCTTGATATCAGCCTCTCGAATGATAATAAGCTTAGAGGAAACACTCAACATTAGCTTTCTTTATTGTCAGTTTTATTTGTATTACCTATTTTCAGTGTTTAGAAAGCAGCAGAGAAGCCTTTGTTAATCTAGATTAATAAATTTTCTAGGCTCTGGAACGTAGTCTGTGAGCTGGTAATCAGGACTTACACTTGGTCACAACTCAACCCGTATTTTTTGGGGTGAGGGAAGATATAACCAGTGGTATTCAGGGGACCACCTGGGGATCAGACCCAGGGCTCTTGCATACCAAGCACCCACACCAGTTCTTCAAGCTATGCCCCTGGCCTGTAGCCAGCCTTCTTACCACGTGGTTCAGAGATACAGGATAGCACTAACGCACCTGACTCTACCGCTTACCCCATCAGAGTGTCTAGGTCGAGCCAGAATGATCCTGTAACATGTTGCCAGATAGAACAAAAATGTACTGCTCAGAACAGGAGTAAGTTGAAGTTGTTCCAAGAGACAGATGCAAAGATGGAACTTGAAGGGATAGCGGGAAGGAGGGGCTGGCACATAGCTCCTTCGGGATCTGCTCTGGGTATCAAGTCATAGCCACAAAGGGCCCAATCAAGTGAAAATGAGACCCAGCCTTGCAGAAAGACATGACTACTCAATTTTATATTGCTTGCACACTGATGTTTTTGAATTTGTGCCAAATATAACACGCACATGTACAGTCGAAGTCATATAATCTCCCTGCACTTCTATACCGTCACCTGTAACATGAGTATTTTAGTAGCAACCTAAAAGGGCTCTTGAATGTTGACCTGGAATTCAAATCCAGCTCTGCCTCACTGAAAGTCTGTGCCCTCTTTTTCTTTGGACAAAACTGCTGCGTTGCCAAACAGATGGGAGTAGCAGAGAATGAAATAAAGCATTCAGCGATTATGGGGCACTTTTTGGGTGCTGTTTTTGGTCGCCTTCCCAGGCCATCCCCAACAAGCCCATACATTGTCCTATTCAGCACTCAGTGTGGTTTCACTCATGACTAAGAAAATCAAAATGACATCGAAGGCTGTTTCTCTGAGGTAGGTATGGATGTGGAGTGGAAGCGGGCAGACAGGATCACGATGGAAATTAGATGAGAGCAAACCATGATAAATGTAAAGCAGTACCAAGAAGTCTCCAGGAGATTGTAACACAGTGCCAGAAGGATTGTTGCTAACAGAGACAATGCGATGCTTATTAAAATTTGGCAAGAAGTACTGTGTACTACAAAGTGGTAGTATTGATTGTTCTTGACAATATGCTCTTTCATCTTTAACTTACTGTGGACTCTAGGTCAAGAGGCCATTGCCAGACAGTATGTTATATGAAGTAGCAAATGACACCGTGTTATATACATGTCAGAGAAGAAACTCACACTCACAAATTTGAGTCATTTTTCTGCCAATCACCCAAGGGTGCTCTCACCTCCCCTAGTTTCTAAAACATGCCTCCTCACTCAGAAATGATCTTGCAGATCAATGGAGAAGCTCTTATTTCAAGTAGACACACAGTGCTTTTTTTTTATTCTGGTTTTTGAGCCAAACCTGGCAGAGCTCAGGGGTTACTCCTGCCTCCTGGCAATGCTCGGGGACCATCTGGGTGCTAGGGATCAAATCCCGGGTTGGTTGCTTGCAAGGCAAACACCCTACCTGCTACTCTCTCTCCGGGTCCTGATCCAGTGCTATCTGATCCAGCTGCAAAGCATATTGATAGCTGATAGGCACCACTTTAGAAGATTTATAGTTAGTACACAGAATGAAATAGCTTCAGCCTGCATCCTGTCTGGACTCAGCAATAAGTATGTGTATTGTTGCATTCTGTGAGTGTGCAAATTGAGTGATCAGGCCCAATTATCTAACTGTGATTGTGGAAAACACATCTACAGTGTAAAACCTGGTCATAGTCTCTTTAGTCTCTTAGTGAATAATGTGTTGTAGTTGTTTTGGGGGCACACCCAGCTGTGCTCAGAGATTACTCCTAGCTCTGTGCTCAGGAATTACTCCTGGTGGTGCTTGGGGGACTATATGGGATGCCGGGAATCAAACCTGGGTGGGCCACATGTAAGGCAAATGACCTACCTGCTGTGCTATTGCTTCCGCCCCTGTCAGTGAATAATTTGACATGCGATTTATATTTCAGTATTCAATTGCCTTAACTGATGCCAGCCCATAGTGTTCCAGTGTCAATATGGTTTAAAATTTCTATTTCTGTTCTTAGTTTCTACCGTCCCTGTCCTTGCACCTTCAGCAACAGCATCAGATTGCTTATTTCCCCCACCCCAAGTGCCAATGCTTATTATTGCCAACTACAATAATCTGTGGTCTTATTCTATGCCAGAGACTAAGTATTTTTTTTTATTTTTGCAATTTTTAAAATTTTTTTTTATTATACCACCGTGAGACATACAATTACAAAGGTGTTCACAATTGGTTCTTGGTAATACAGTATTCCAGCACCCATCCCTCCACCAGTGCCCCATTTCCACCACCAATATACCCCTCCCCTCCCGCCCACCCTCATGCTGCCTTAATAGCAGGTACCCCAGTTTCCTCTCTTTCTCTCTCTGTCTCTCTCTGTCTCTGCATCTCTCTCCCTCTTGTTTTTACACATTGTGGCTAGCCCTGCAGATATTTAGAGTTTAAAACTTGTCTCTTTGTGTATATTCAATGGTGAGTTTTAATCTGCCATTACCATTTCACACATTTAGTAAAACACTGGTATCTATTTATATCCTATTAATGAAAGCAATCATTCTATATCTGTCCTTTTCCTTCTGACTAATTTCACTCAGCATGATCAGAGACTAAGTATTTTAAATCACATGATCTTGGGCTGGAGCGATAGCCCAGCAGGTAGGTCGTTTTTGCCTTGCACACAACCTGCCCATGCCGGCCTGGGTTCGATCCCCGGATCCCATATGGTTCCCGAGCACCGCCAGGAGTAATTCCTGAGTGCAGAGCCAGGAGTAGCCCCTGAGCATTGCCGGGTGTGACCCAAAAAGCAAAAAAAAAAAAAAAAAAATTCACATGATCTTGGGGTCAGAGTGATAGCACAGCAGGTAGGGTGTTTGCCTTGCATGCAGCCGATCTGGGTTCGATCCCGGCATCCCATATGGTCCCCCGAGCACCACCCAAAGTAATTCCTGAGTACAGAGCCAGGAGTAACCCCTGAGCATCACCAGGTGTGACCCAAAAAAGAAAAACAAATCATATGATCTGTTTAATTCTCCAAAAGATCTGATATGAAATATATAGAGTCCCCACCCCCTTCCCACTGGCCCATTTGAGAAGGCAGGAATTGAGGCTTTTGAAGTGTTTTAGATGCACTGAGCGAGTTCTCTTAGCTCGTCACGTGGGGACCTTGATTGAGCTCTGCATGATACGGTCTAGCCTGAGTTCCAGCTCAGAGTCTGCAGGCTCGCTGGCCTCTCATCACTCTGCATTTGCTGGTCCCTCTGCCCAGAGCGCTCTTCTCTGCAGCCTTAATAAGGGTCTTAATGGTAAGTAAGAGAAATGAATGCTTGTTTATTTCATCAGAAGTGAAATTTATTTAAAGGAAGCCAATGTTCCCAGAATCTCAGGGGAACCAAATTTAGGACATGGAGCCTATAATCTACCTTTGTAAGCATAATTTTTTATGACCTCAACTAATCAAGTTTAAAAAAATCCACTCAAGAAAAGGAACTCATAAAATAAAGAAATCAGGGAAATGGAGAGGTTGGAGGCCGAGGGTGGGCAAGTTGAAAAGAAGCTGTGCTGTGAGGCCAGATGCCAGCTCCGCAGAAGCTCTGAAGCTGGTCTTGCACAGTGCCCTCAAGGCAGGCTGTGGAGAGAGGTCTGGACTCCGGAGTATGCAAGGAACTGTCCTTCTCTGCCACTGAGGGTTTTTCACAGTGTTGGGGCTGCCCTGGTGACCCGCCGGCACTGCTGGACTGAGCAGTATGAATCACTTGACCCAAGCATTGACTCCTCAGGACAAGAGAGATGTTTTACCAGCACCTGTGTGGCTGGGAAATGTAGTTATGTGGGATTCATACCGGGACTAGCTTATGTTCTTAAACAACCTTTTCAAAGGAATAAGGGAAAAGTGCATATTAAAATTAGACTGTGTTTAGCTGATGTGTTTACTATATCCTTGTAACCTCCATTAGTTTTATTTCTTTGTGTGAGTGTTTTCTTGTGTTTTGTTTTGGGGCCAAACCAGGCTGTACTGAGGACTTCCTCCTAGCTCTACACTCAGGGATCACTCCTAGTGGGCCTCGGGCAGTTGTGTGCAAGTCGCCTACCCACTGGACTATCTCTTGGGCCTCAACCTCTATTAGTTTCACTGCATCTTTTTTTCTCTGTTGGTATCACCGTATCACTGTATCACTGTCTTCCCGTTCATCATCAATTTGCTCGAGCGGGCCCCAGTAACATCTCCATATGTCCTGTCTCATGCTAGTAGAGCCCAAGGGCATCTGCTTGCTCCAGGAACATAAAGAGCCTCAACCATTCCGGAATGAGGTCTATAATTGTTACTAGTATTTGGCATATCAAATACAACATGGGTAGCTTGCCATGCTCTGCCGTGCAGGCAGCATAAAATACTACCTTCTATACTATCCAAAATACTATCCAAAGCAAAACCAAAAGTATCACCTTTTTTTTCTGAATTGTCATTATTGCTTTAATATCTATACATTTACTACTATCTTTGATTTTCCTCCTAATTTTTAGATTTGTAGTAGAAAGTTTTTTCTTTTTTGGCTTTTTGGGTCACACCTGCTATGCTCAGGGGTTACTCCTGGCTCTGTACTCAGAGGGACCATATGGGATGTCGGGTATTGTACCTGGTTGGCTGCATGCAAGGCAAGCGCCCTACTAGCTGTACTGTCACTCTGGTGCCTGTCGTAGAAATTTTTTACTTAATAAGAAAAGCCAGGACCTATCCTCACGTACTACTATCATCATTCCACTTTAATTTGGTAATCTAAGCAGTATGTGAGTGAATTGATTGCCAGAAGAGATGACATCTAACTTATGAGTCAGATGAGTTCTTTATACATCAGCCAGAATAATATTTAAGGGAAAACAGCACACAACGAGAAATTCAGGACCATTTCAGCCAGTGTTTAAAATGCAACACAGGTTTGTCATAAATGGAGAGAATATCAAATAATGATATTGAGTTCCTACCAAAGTTTGTAACCCAGTAAAGTGCTAAAGTGTGTATTAATTATTATTTAACTTATATATACAATTTTTTTAGAAATTCTAAATGGACTTAAGATGTCGATTGCAAAAATAGAAAGTTTAATTAAACGGCTTTTTGGGGAAGGGTTGGTAGTTTTTGGGTCATGTGTGGTGGTACTCAAGGCTTGCTTTTGGCTCTGCACTCAGGGGTCACTCCTGGTAGGCCCAGGGAACCATATAGGGTGCCAGGGATCTAAGTAGGTCAGCTACGTGGAAGCCAAACACCCTACACTCTGTACTATTATTCTATCCCCTTAAGCAAATTATTTTAAAGAATTATTTTTGGGGGCTGGAGTGAGCACAGCGGGTAGGGCATTTGCCTTGTATGTGGCCAATCCAGATTCAATTCCTGGTAGCCCATATGTTCCCCAAGCACTGCCAGTAGTAATTCCTGAGTGCAGAGCCAGGAGTATCCCCTGAGCATTTCTGGGTGTGAACCAGCAGTGCTTGGGATCCAGGATTACTCCCTGCAGTGTTCAGGCCCCACTAGGGCTACACCTAGCACAGCTTGGGGCCATGTGGTGCGGGATCCTGCTCCGCCCTCAAACATGCTTGGCATGTGCTTTGCCGTGGACCCACATTCATCTTGCTGCATTTATCAGGGGTAATCTCATATAACAGAGCAGTCATTTAGAAATACACACTCTTAAAATCAGCAATTAAGTGGTCTCAAAAACCAATGGGTGGAAGAGAGGGACATACCATCCCAAGAAGCAACCGCATGTTAAAAAGTGTTGAAATAATAAAAGCACCTCTCTGGAATGTTCAGGAAAACGAAGTTCTGAATGGCTGCAAGTAGGGGAGAAGAAGGTAGGTGATGGTAGAACCGGGATTGGTGTGACTTGATACTGGCATGATCTGTAGACAATAAATCACAGAGCACTTCCTGTGCCATGCTCAGGAGTTTATCCTAAATGCATTGACGATTCCTAAGCCACCATGAAGTGACATGGTGAGGGTAAGGCTTGTGTTTTACATCAGTCTGAAACTGCAAGATACTCCTGCAAGAGTAAATGATCCCCAACAAAGATAATTAGAGGCCACTGACTGTCTCTAAATTTTTTCCAGCATTAATTTTGGATTAGAGGGTTTGCATCTAAGATAATATAATAATAGGAAGGAGACATGAATTAGTTTTGTATCCTCTCTTATTAAGCAAACATTTGAAACTTATTTTGCTTGTTGGTATAACACACAGAAGTGGATGACTGAAATTAGAGACTTGACAAGTAAAGCCAGCAATTGGGACGTGGCCTCTTAGTGAAGTTTGGTTGTAGGCTGAACAAATCCTCTGCTAGGAGCAGAGGAAGAACAAGCTTCCTGGTGAGTGATAGGCATTTATGGTGTCAAGAAAAGACTAACTTGTGTGCAAAAACTTTAGGATACTTATGTGTTATAATTTTTAATATCTGTTCTTACTTTCCATCTTTACCTCAAATTTTCAAAGTTGAGATGAAAAAAATCAAGAATAAGAGTATTATATAATCAACTTATATAATAAATTTATAAAAGGTATAATTGAAATATAACATTAAACTTAAGGTGTATATAATGTGACAGTTTGTTGCCCATATGTAACAGCATGTTTGCCACAATAATATTAGTTAACAAGTCCTTCCCTCACATAATTACCGTGTTGTAGCTGTTATAATGGAGAAATATTGGGGAGAGCGCCTGGGGGTCCTGTGCCACTGTTCTCAGGGCTTGTTCGTGACTCTGCTTAAGGCTTACTCTTGGTGGTTTTCAGGTGACCATCTGTAATTCAGGGGATTGAACCCATATGCAGTGCAAGCACCTTGCCCCTGTACTCTCTCTCCAGCCCTTTGGCAAGATTAAAGATCTGCTACAATGGGATTTTAACTTCATTAAGGCCATATAATAATGAATAGTAATTAGTTACAACTCAATATTCAGTATATTTAATGCCAAGTTTTTTGGTGGGTGAGACCGCACCTGGCAGTGCTCAGGGTCTCTACTGGTGGGCCTTGGGGGACCATATAGGATGCTGGGGATCAAATCCAGGTTGGCTGCAGGCAAGACAAATGTCCTACCACTGTACTATTGTTCTGCCCTCATCCCAATTTTTTGTTTCCCCTGCCCCGGGAGAGAAGGCGAGTTCTAGCCCTGGCTGGCCATCCCAATAGAGTCTTGAAAGAAGCCAGACAAACCCCAACACCATGAGAGCTGCCATTTTCAACATCCGGACTCCACAGCTCGTCAGAGCTCTACCCGCTTACTCTTTTCAAGAGAAAAGCTGATCTCTCCCCGTTGAGATTCATCAGTAAATGCACGAGATGAGAGCCTACTACCGAGAGTATACCACTCCCATGGCAGAGGCTGGCAAGCTACCTGTGTTGTATTTGATATGCCAAAAGCCAGTAACAATTTTAGACCTCATTCCCTTGACCTGAACAAATGGTTTGAGGCTCTTCATGTTCCTGGAGTGAGCAGATGCCCTTGGGCTACACTAGCACGCGACAGGACATATGGAGATGTTACTGGTGCCCGCTCTAGCAAATCGATGAACAATGGGAAGACAAGTGATACAAGTGATACAGGAACCAGGAATAATCCCTGAGCATCACCGGTGGGACTCAAGAAGAAAAAAAAATCAAACTCCAGCTCCTTTTTACCAAATCCAAATTTGTCAACCAACTTGGTGGAGCTGTGAGTGCACTTATGAAATTATGTTGCTAGACTGCGGGAGCAATAGTCCAGCAGGTGGGATGTTTGTCTCACATGTGGACAAACTGGGCTTGATATCTGGCATCTCCTACTGTCTCCCCTAGCACCACCAGGAGTAATTCCTGAGTACAGAGCAGAAATTCCCCCTGAGCATCTTAGGATGTTACCCAAAATCAGAACAAAAAAGAAATGATGTTGCTAGAGCAATGACTACAGTGAAAACAGACCATAGCAAGAAAGGATAAGGCACTTGCCTCGCCTACAACAGCTACTGTGACCCTACTCAAATCCCAGCACTACTTATGGTACCCTGAGCATTGCCAGGAGTTGCCCCTGAGTACAAGAGCCAGGTGTAGCCAGGTGTGTTCCGAAACATAAACTGTGAAGCCAGGGAGAAAGAAGAAGAATTCAGTGTTTCTTAGTTGTTAAAATTGTCTGTGGGCCAGGGACACGGTTCAGTGATGGGGCAAATGCCACACTTGGGTAGGCCTCAGGCTCAGTCCCCGCGGACATGAAAAGCAAATCATCTTTGGACTAGCAACTCATCTATTTTTTAAGCATTCAGGAAATTTTATTGTTATTATTATTATTATTATTTTGTTTTTTGGGTCACACCCAGCGATGCTCAGGGGTTAGTCCTGGCTCTGCACTCAGGAATTACTCATGGCGGTGCTCGGGGACCATATAGGATGCCGGGATCGAACCCGGCCGGCACAGGCCAGCCGTGTGCAAGGCAAACGCCCTACCTGCTGTGCTATCGCTCTGGCCCCTGGAAATTTTATTATTGCATTTAAATAAAATTATCTGATTTAAATTAATCCTGGTAAATACCTTTTTGCTTGGCATGCATATTTGTAATCAGATCTTTGGTTCAGGGGCCCAATGAATGACCTCACTATCACAAACAAAAATCTAAGAAAATATGCCTGTAAAAATAACATGATACTTTTTAATGTGGAAAATTTTGAAAATACATGAAAATGAATAGAATGACGCAGCGACCTTTCTCCTACCTGTCATTGACCTGGACAACCATCTCGACTCATCCAAACCCCCATTCACCCCATCATACTTCTGTGTTTTAAAAAATAAGTCCCAAACATCCTATCCTTTCATATATAACTATTTCAGAATGTCTTTATAGAATTCAAGCATTCTCCTAATGTCTTAAAGTAGGCACGACTCTGTAGCCATATTTAAACAAAAGGAGCAGTTTCTTAATATCACTGTATATAGACGACCCCTGTCCCTGGAGCATGCAGATGCCCTTGGGCTACACTTAATTGTGACGGGACGTATGGAGATGTTACTGGTGCCCACTCGAGCAAATCAATGAACAATGGGAAGACAGTGATACAGTGTGATACAGTGATAGAATATAGACAGCTTTATAGAATATAGACAACCTTATAGAATATAGACAGCCTGATAGAATATAGACAGCCTTATAGAATATAGACAGCCTTATGGAATATAGACAGACTTTAAAGGGTTTTCTTTAGATAAGGGGGAAAATGGAGACACTGATTTTTTTCCAGAACTAATGGTATTGGTAGCTCTTTTGTAACTGATTCTGACATTTTCAACTACTTATAATAATCCAAATGAGGATGAAAACTAGCTATATAAGGACTGCTTAAATTATTTGCGTAGAATTGGGTATAGATTATTGTCTAGTTTTGTGTCAATAAGCCCGAAAAGAAAGGACTTCTCAATGGTAATAAACATACAGAATAACTAGTGCTGAAATTTGTCTCTGATTTATGCACCTATAAATGTTGAATTAAAAATTCATTATTTTAAAATATCTGTTGCCCTTTTTTAAAAATAAGGACTTTTAAATATTTGATCACCTATTATCTTATTGCCTACCTTTTATTGTCTTTATATTTCATTATTATTTTGTTGTTGTTTGGTTTGGGGCCATACTCAGTGGTGCTCAGGGCTTCCTCCTAGCTCTGCATTCAGGAGTCCCTCCTGGTGAGGTTTGGGAACTATGTAGGGTGCCAGGGATCCACCCCGAGTCAGCCGCATGCAAGGCAAGTGCCCTACCTGCTATACTGACTCTCCAGTCCCTGCTTTGAGTTTGAAAGTACTTTTCCTGTCCTCAGTCCTATCCTACTTTTCAGCTGGTAGAGTGGTTTCAGGCCTCATACTGGATCAAGTTTGGTCTCCAGCAGAGGGCCAGTAGCAGCAATGAAAACAGCCCAGGCAAATGGTCTATTGATAGTGGCGCCTTCCTTTATAAAAAAGATCTTTTCAGATTCCTGGATCTTGGTTGCTTGGTCACTGCAGAGTCTGTCCTACCATTCCCAGGCACCCTGGGTATCTGAGCAGACCTGATGAGGAATGTGTTGTTCACTCTGAATGAGAAAGAAGGAGAGAGAAGCTTCCTCAAACATTGCCTCACCCAAGTCAAACAAGCCACATCTCAGATATTGTTAGTCTTTTATCATTTTGAAACTTTTTTATTTATTCATTTTATTTGGTTTTTGGGCCACACCTGGTAATGCTTACTCCTGGCTCCACATTTAGGGATCTCTCTTGGTGGTCCTCAGGGGGACCATCCGCAGGGTGCTGGAGATCAAACCTGGGTTGTACTGTACTATCTCTCTGGCCCCAGAGCTTTAATATATTTAGTAAATATATTAATATATAAATAATTTTCATCTTGAGTAGCACATTTGACTCCTGTTACATATCTTTTAATAAACATGGGCTTCTAGAGGACATTTATGAAAGCTCAGTGCTTTCCTGGTTTCTAAAGAAGTAAAAATGTTTTAATGGGTGTTGACATCGAAAAGCACTGTTTACCTACCTCCTTTATTCCCTTTATTTAATTTTTTAAGCTTTATAATTGGACCTCATAATTTGCCAACGTTTTGTGTACATTCTACTCAACAATCAGCAGAAATGATGGTGCAGATTAAGCATGTCTTTGATATTGGTTCATTTATAGATCTGACATTTTATTCCCTAGGCTTCCCAACCAAGAAGGCCCCACATGAACTCCTACTTTGGAAAATATCTGAGTAGGCAGACTCATTTGCCACATTGCCCTCATTGTCTGTCTTTGTTTATTCAGCTGAAAAGCAATACTTGTCTTTACACAGCTAGGCACAATTCTCTCAAGGTCTCTGAGACGGTTCAAATGGGTAGAAAAAATTGTTTGGGGAAGGGAAAGGCTGAACATTGTTATCTGAGAGTGACATAATGTATAATGAAGGTGTATTTTTAATAGGGACGAAGCACTATGACATGTGGTTATGAAGGCCAACCCTGATACCATCTTTGTGTGCCTGTTTATTAAGGTCTTGGTGTTGTGCAGTTTCCCTGTCTTCTGGGCAAGTGATGTTGAAAATTCATTGGCACACAGGATTTGTTTCTGCTCCAACAGAAAGCTAGGTTTTAGGAAATGGGAAAGTTATTCAGCCCAGGTAACGAGACATTCCCAGTGGCTATAACAGACACTGTCCTTTGGGAAGTAACTTTTCAGACTCAACCTATGAACCAGTTTGTTGGCTGAGTTAGGCTACCAGTAGGTCTCTTGGCTCTCGTTTTGCTACCAATTTAGCCTCTACATTCTGAGACAGGCATATGCTCTAATATGTCTAGTGAACCCTGTAAAATTCTTCCATGACTACCCGGTTTCTCTTCAGAAAGCCCTTCACCTGTCACCCACAATGACCTTTAGTTCTGTGCCAGAGACACAACAAACTTTCCACAGTCCTCTGTGGCACGGTGCTGTCTTACCCCCACAGATTTTACAGGCTGTGCCGTGTCTCCCTCTGTTTCCAATACTGTGCTTTAAGTTTTTTGTTTCGTTCTGCTTCATTTAGTCCTTTTATATATGTGTGTATTAAGCACATTTAGTCCTTATATATAAAATATATTTTAATACACTATGCTGATTAAAAAATATTAGTTTTGAGGTCATTATCTTGAAAATCCCAAATCAAGATTTCCAGGTATAGATTCTGTCTATCCATTTATTTGTTTTTTTGCTTCAATATCTATTTTTTCTGCCTTGAGACATTCTCAGTGGTCATAAAAACATACATTGTGCTTTTGACATTAATTACTTATAAATAAATACTTATTTACTAATTTGTGGTGCAGAGGATTGAACCTAGGGCCACACACATGCAAGGCAAGTACTCTGCTATTGAGTTTGATCTCTGACCCAGTGTGCCTCAATTAAAGCTCATCTCTGTTTCTTAACCTGATATCTGAAGCCAACAGAATCATATGTGTATACTGGGGAGGGGTTAGGATGCATTCAGAGATAAGGGAGAGGTAAAACCTGTTCTTCTAGAACTAAAATAGGACAAATAGATTGGTAACTGTAGTACCGCATTAAGTAGGATAATGAGAATTGTTGATAAATGAGAAATGCTAATCAATGGGGAGAAACATATCTCATAAAACATTGTGATATAGGGGCTGGAGAGATAGTCCAGAGGGTAGGGGCGTTTGCCTTGCACGCAGCCAACTCGTGTTCCATCCCCAGGCATCCCATATAGACCCCCACGCAGTGCCAGGAGTGATTCCTGAGCGCAGAGCCAGGAGTAACCCTGAGCATCGCTGGGTGTGACCAAAAAAAAAAAAAACATTGTGATATAGCCAAAGCTTCTCCAAAAGCCTAAGGAATAATATATAGTCATAAATAAGTCAGGGCCGGAGCGATAGTCTAGTGGGTAGGGCGTTTGCCTTGCACGTGGCCGGCCCATGCCAGCCCGGGTTTGATCTCCGGCATCCCATATGGTCCCCCGAGCACCGCCAGGAGTAATTCCTGAGTGCAGAGCCAGGAGTAATCCCTGAGCATTGCCGGGTGTGACCCAAAAAAGCAAAAACAAAACAAAACAAAACAAAACTAAATAAATAAATAAATAAATAAATAAGTCAGAGGTAAAACCTGTTATTCTAGAACCTTTTTTTTTTGCCAAGGGCCATTTTCATATTTCTCACACCATTCCCAGGCCATACAATGTAGGTCGATGGGGGGACAGCTGACGAAACATCCATGTCTAACCTGTCATGTACTAGGGCCAGACCATATGATTTCACAGTTTAGCCAGTCCCCACCCCTATTCTAGGACTTAAATAGGACAAGTAGATGAGTCACTATGGTACAATGTTGAGTAGGATAAAATTTACTAATGAAAAGTGCTTATCAATGGAAAAACACTTATGTCTCATAAAAATATGAAATGTTTCAAGCCTTCAGAAAAGTTAAGGAAATAATATAGTGAGGATCACCAGAGGACCTACCTCTCAGCTTTATAATTTGTCCCTATTTAGTTTGGGCCTTTTTATTTTTAACTCTAAAATAAAATATTAGACATGATTAAGCATGCCCGTGTTAAACCATTTCCCCTTTTCTACTCAGATGTAACTACAATCCTGCTAATGAGCCCTGTGCATTCAAACTATTCACATACAGGAGCCAGAGTGATAGCACAGCTGGTAGGGTACTTGCCTGGCATGCTGCCAACTTAGGTTCGATCCTTGGCACCAATATGGTCCCCTGAGCCCACAAGGAGTGATCCCTTAGCACAGAGCCAGGAATAACCCCTGAGCATGCTGGGTGTGGGCCAAAAACCAAACAAACAAACAAGCCACAACACTCACATACAAATATTGTGACAGTGTTTTTGAACTGTACATAGTGGTACCTTTGCAAGTTTTTTGTTCACTCTACATTTTTTTTTGAAATTTATCTTTTGTTCGTAATTTTTGTTCTTCTAACTGTTGTATATTTTCCTACTTTGTGAATATATTACAATGAATTCATGCAAAAATGATTTTTTCTAATGTTCTATAGATGTCAGGGACCACTGGGGTCCACAACAGTACCGGAAACGAGTTCCCTTCTACCTCCAAAACTGGCAGGGAATTGATGAAAACTCAGGAATCTGGTGCAGTTTTAAAAGACTTTACTAACACAGGTTCTGCCTCAAACGGTTTGAGGCTCTTTCGTATTCCTGGAGGCTAAGGCTCAGTAGGGCGTGTCACCCAACAGATTCATTTTCTTGTTGCAAGTTATCTCAAATAATATTTTCCTTTCTTATTTCAATTAATTCTGCAGTGAGCAACTTTGCAGGTGTCTTTCTTCACACTGGCGGAGTTTCTTTTAGGTTCTGCGTTTCAGTTTATGCGCTTTGCTCACACCTGGACAGTTAGTCAAAGCTCACACTTGAACTCAGCTGGTCTGCAGTGGACCCGAGACTCGGCCGCTCTGATGAGATCCTACATGATGCAGGGCAATGAGCCGTGACTTGAGCTGGAAGGTGGGAGTAGGCCGAGGGCATGCACAGGTGTTTGGTTTTTCCTAGACTTGCTGCAGTGTTCTCTGGAGATAGAATACAAATTTATAATCCCAGCAGGAGTAATGCGAGATTGGATTGCTTCAGAGCCCCTTTTTAGATGACCATTTGAATTTATTCTGTCATCTTTTGCTTCTTAAAATTTGATTCAGGGAAGGGAAAAACACCAACATAGAGCAAAATTATTTTTTATGGGTTAACTTGATTGCAACATTTTGCGGAATTTATCAAAATTAGATCTATAGATTTTATTTATTTATTTACTTATTTATTGTTTATTTATTTATCTATTATTTATTTGCTTACTTAGGTTTGGGGGCCATACACAGTGGTGTGCAGGAGTGACTCCTGGCTCTGCACTCAGGAATTACTCCCTGGTGGTGCTCAGGGGACCATATGGGATGCTGGGGCAGCCATGTGCAAAGCAAACACCCTACCCACTGTACTATTGCTTGGACTCCGAAAATTAGATATACAGGTTTTAATAAAAGTGTTTTTAAATATTCATCCCTTTTCAAACTCTTACTCCATTTACTACTTTTTTTTTACCCCTGACTATAAAATAAATGGTACAGATTACAGAAAGGGGAAAAGAACACGGCCAGACACTGTATTGCACTGTGTTAAACTGTTTGACTTTACTCACTGGCTTTATGGTTAATATAGGAACACCTTCATTTACGGTTTATACAGGAACACCTTCATCCCCAACCCCCAAAATGAAAGAAAAACATTTTATTTTATTTTATTTTATTTTATTTATTTTTTAAGTATTTTATTATACCACCGTGAGATATACAAATAAAAAGATATACAATTAAAAAGTTCATGTTTGGGTTTTGGTCATACAGTGTTCCAGCACCCGTCCCTCCACCAGTGCCCATCTCCCACCACCAATATCCCTGTTTCCCTCCCCCTTCCCCCAGCCCACCTCCATGGCAGGTTCTTTATTTCTTTCCCTCTCTCTCTTTCTCTTTTCCTTCCCTTCCAGACTATGGATTACAGAACATACATTAAAAGGTTGTCATGTGTATCCCCCTGCCTCTATTTAATGCTCAGTTCTAGGTTGGCACTAGTACCCTCGACAATTGTTAGCACCCTGTTCCATTTTCTGTCTTACCTAAACTCTGACTCCCACACGTTTGTGATACTTTCCACCTTTGACAAGACCTCCTGATATATGTTTCACTTGACCTTGGATATTGGTATCATAATGTGTACATATATATTTATGTGGCACAATAATTTTACTCTGTTTCTCGAGCGTGACTACTGTAGATGTGCTGGCATATACATGGAGTCACGTAGCATTTGCTTTTGTGTGACTGATTTTCCTCAGCCCAGTGACCTCATGGTTCATCATTTTATAGCATGTGACAGGATTTCCTTAGTCTTTTAATAATGAAAACAATCGTATATTCCATATTTTACTGATTGATTCATTGATATTTTTATTGCTTCCACATCATGGTGATTATAAATCATGCTATTGTAAATACACATTTGTAAATATCTCTTCCTGCTGCTTTCATTTTTCATATATGTATATATTAATATTTATAAATATATGTATATGAAATATATAAAAAAGAATGAAAGCAGCAGAAAGCATATATAAGTATATATACATATACATGTATATGTGTGTATATATATTTATATACTTATATGCCTTAAATTTGGATTGGTAACATCTGGAAGGCCTATTTTTAATTTTTTGAGGACCCTCATACTTTTTTTATAGCAGTGTACTGTTTTACAATCCCACCAAGAGTGTAGCAAATGGAATGTGTATAATCAGAAGTACAGTAGGAAGAATAAGCAAATTATACTAGTTTTCAGGTAAATTTCACTTAGCATATTTTCTCTTAGATTATACATGGATTCTTTAAGATTATTCAAATTAGGAGCTAGGAGGAAGCTAAGTTAATTATGGTTTTTACTTGTTTTTGATCCCGGAGAAGTTCCAAGATGGTTCTATAGCAGCGATCATGGAAGTCTGGATACTGTGGTTTGTATTATTTGCAACCTTGAACAAGGTCTTTAACATCTTAATACTTCCAGATTATCATTTAATAAAAATGAAGCCTCCCGATCTGTTTTAGTATTGTGACTTCTTAGGATTTCAGTTCTCTTTTGTATCTTTGGAGGGGCTGGGGGTTCATAGAGGGGTGGGTCATACCACGTGCCAATGCCTTGGGGCTACTTCCAGCTCTGAGCTTGGGGGTGACACCCATGGGTGCTCAGGGAACCATGTGGTGCTAGTGTTTGAGCCCGGGGCTCCTACAGGCAAAGCTGGTGCTCAGCCCTTGAACTCTCACTCAGGTTCTTAGCTTTCTTTTGAGGATTGCATGTGTGAGAGAGACTGAGAGAGAGGAGAGGTGGAGGGCGGAGGGAGGTCTGTCTGGTGAGGAGAAGGGGTGTGTAGTGGCGGGCTGATGGAGTTCGCACAGTGTGTGGAGGCGCAGGAATGGGCAGTGGCCTTAGAAGAGGGGCATTTTCCTTGCATGCCCCTATTTATCAATCCAAGTGTCACCCAGATGCTTAGTCATGCTGATAAAGCAAAGAGCCTCACCGTTTGCAGCGCAGGACAATGTTTATGCCGTCCAAGTGTTTGATAATAGTGAAGTGTGGCAGAATAGTGGGAAGAATTTGTCAACATGTTTTGAGGAGTAAGAGGATTAGATAGGGAATGCAGAGTAAGTTAGAGCCTGCTTCCAGTTCCAAAAGAAAAAAAAGAATTAAAAAAAAGTGTCCTTTGGAATACCTCAAGGCTCAGCTATTTTACTTGGCTCTTAATCCCAAATCTATTAAACTTTTAGCACCACAGACAGCTGGAGGCAGGGCTATTTTCCACCTTGTAGTGTTTATTTATTCATCCAGCCAGCCGACTTAATTTCACTGTATCATATACAGATGGGCATCTGTGTATTTGCAAAAGCAATCTTTACTGACCTGTCCAAATTCAGATTTTTCCCCTGTCCAACTGCTACAGTATTTATCAAGAAATCTACTGCCCCCTTCCCCATTCTTTCACACTGCTGCTAAGGGGAATGTAATCCCAGCTGCACTCCTTATGGCCATCTGAAATGGAGAAATTAATCTCACCGTGGCTCACACTTCCTTATTTCAGCCCCTGTATCAACTTGCACCTACTTTATGGGTTCCTCGAATGTTTTAAGGGGTGTGCATGTAAAGTATACAAAGCGGTATCTGGCAGGCAATAAGTAAAGAAATAGTAGTAGAAAGAGTTGCTGCCTTCATTATTAGGAGCCATTATTTTTCTCTTTTGTCTGCTTTCCTTTTCCAGGACCACACCCAGCAGTCCTGGGTGTCGGGGGCCATTACATGATGCTCAGGCAGAGGGTGTGGGCCTGATGTTCGGGCCCTGGGGTCCATGATGCGGTGATTGGATCATTGGGGGCCACTAGGGCTACACCCAGTGACGTTAGGGGTTATGCAGTGCTATGGATCCAACTCGGAGCCATACACGTACCAGATATCTGCTCTACCACTTGAGTTATCTCCCTGTGTGACGTTGACGTGGGTGTTACTGAAACCTTCTGTACAGAATCATTGTATGTCGGATGAAGTATAAACAGGGGTGGAATTAAGGGTCCCAGTATGATGTTTCAGTATCTGCATTCCCATCTATTGTTCCTTATCAGCCTATGTCATGACCGTAGTAAGTAGGTTTTTTCTCTTCTTGCTTTTCCCCATAGTTCTGTGTCCTTTCATGGGATGGAATGGCATTCCTTCATTAGCCAACTGCATATTTATAATCCATTTAGCCATGTGTTGAAAAAATTGGCTTGGCGGCTAAAGGAGCAGGCATGGGGATGGAGGGTGGGTGGGAAATGAGGGTCTTTGGTGGTGGTAGGAGCACATTAGTGGTGGGATTGATGTTGAACGATGAATTTCTCTAACAACTTTGTACTTTGTAAATCACGGTATTTAAACAAAGTTTTAAAAAATTAAAAAAATTGGCTAGGGAGGAAGGCTGAACTCTCATGTATTTCACTACTCTCCCCCTTTTTTCTTAAATTAGCAGGCAATGTCTAGGTTATATCACTGGACAACTTAGAATAGTATTTGTTGTTGTTGTGGTGGTGGTGGTTGTGTGGTTTTGGGGAAGGGGGTGTTATAATCTACTGACACTCAGTATTAGGCACTGACTCTATGACCTCACATAGGGGAGGCCTGTCTCCACCACTGACGGTTAACGTGAAAGTGGATTCTCCTGTGCTAGTGCGTTCTTGAGGATTGTATGAAAGAATTACATACAAAACTCAGAAGGCTGAAAGTTAGTTTAATGTACAGAGGATTCCAGGTCCCTCCCCCAAATGTCTAGCCTCTCTGTTACCCATGAACAAATTCCTGGTTCTGACCCACACAGGACTCACATCCCACAATGATGGCCGGGTCCTGTTCCTGTGCCGCTCTTTCAGTGCCTGCCGCTGGGCCTCCCCAACTGTGCCCCAGCAGTCCCTGTTGTCCTGTCCCGGCTTTCCCTACAGCCTCTACCCTGTACATGTGGGTGAGACTCCTGTGCTCACTACCTTGCCCTTACCTGGGCATCCATGCTCTGCCTGAACCTGAACTATCCTGGGCATCCAAGCCCTACCGTAACCTGGGCCTCTGAGCCTGGCCCATACCTCTAGCTGCCCTTGCCTGGCTTTCCGTGGCTTATCCGTACTGGGCCCTGTACCTGGGCATGCTGCCCTACCTGATCCAAGGAGCGAGGGAGGGAGCTGGTTGGGAGCAGCTGGCCAGAAAGTGAGAGAGAACTCTTCTGAGGAGGGGCCTGGGTTGCTTATTATTTGTTGCTAAATCCCACCTCCAGGTATCCCCTTCTACATTTTGATTGGCTGCCTATTCCATGAGTGGGATTAGCTACCTGAGACCTGCTTTCCTTCCTGCTGCATCACTGACCACATCTACAGGCCTCTAAGAAGGCATTTTTTTTTTGTCTTTTTTGTTTGGGGGCACATTTGGCAGTGTTCAGGACTAACTCCTGGCTCTATGCTCAGGGATTACTCCTGGTGATGTTTGGGAGAGTGTTTGTGGTACTGGCCAAACCAAGGTTGGCTGTGTGCAAAGCAAGCTCCTTACCAGCTGACCTATGTCTCTGGCCTCAAGAGGGCATTCCATCCATCCATCCATCCATCCATCCATCCATCCATCCATCCATCCATCCATCCATCCATCCATCCATCCATCCATCCATCCATCCATCCATCCATCCATCCATCCATCCATCCATCCATCCATCCATCCATCCATCCATCCATCCATCCATCCATCCATCCATCCATCCATCCATCCATCCATCCATCCATCCATCCATCCATCCATCCATCCATCCATCCATCCATCCATCCATCCATCCATCCATCCATCCATCCATCCATCCATCCATCCATCCATCCATCCATCCATCCATCCATCCATCCATCCATCCATCCATCCATCCATCCATCCATCCATCCATCCATCCATCCATCCATCCATCCATCCATCCATCCATCCATCCATCCATCCATCCATGCATCCATCCATCCATCCATCCATCCATCCATCCATCCATCCATCCATCCATCCATCCATCCATCCATCCATCCAATTTATCTACATGGCAGAGCCTGGCAAGCTACCTGTGTTTTATTTGTTATGCAAAAAACTAGTAACAATTATGGACCTCAATTCCATGACCTGAAGAATGGTTTAAGGCTCTTCCTGTCCCTGGAGCAAGCAGATGCCCTTGGGCTACACTTGCTTGTGACAGGACATAAGGAGTTGTTACTGGTGCCCTCTGGAGCAAATCGATCAACAGCAGGAAGACAGTGATACAGTGATCTCTATCTATCTATCTATCTATCTATCTATCTATCTATCTATCTATCTATCTATCTATCTATCTATCTATCTATCTATCTATCTATCTATCTATCTATCTATCTATCTATCTATCTATCTATCATCTATCATCTATCTATCTATTGCTTTTTGGGTCACACCAGCAATGCTCAGAGGTTACTCCTGGCTCTGCACAAGGAATTACTGTTGGCAGTGCTTGGGGGACCATATGGGTCTGCAAGGGATTGAACCTCGGTCAGCTGCTTGCAAGACAAATGCCCTCCCCACTGTACTATCGCTCTGGCCCCCAAGAGGGTATTTTAAAATTGACCTTCACATGGACTCTCTTTTTCTTCTCTGAACTAATTTTCCAGGTATTACACTGAGCAAATAGCCTGTAAGTGGCTCTGCTATCCTCCGTAAAAAGAGTCACGAAGGCATAGCTCAAGCAATAGGCAGTGGATTTGAAATAGAAATTCTCTTTCCTTTCTTGCTTTTAGTATTATGTTGTTGTACAATTAATGATAGTTTTTTATGGGGGGGATATTTCAAGTGAGTTCAGAGACCTCTGGCCATCCCTTTTGGTTCTTCATTTTAATTTGTAGTAACATTTAAGGATGTTGCCTGCTAAAAGCATTGATTATAACTGTAGTCTCTGAATGAGAAAGGCCCGGTGCTTTATTTATTTTGCTTCTTGTAAAACCCATATAAATTTAGTTATCAATATACCTATTCTATTATGTCTTTACTGAAAGGATATTGAATTTGTGAATGGTTTAACATTTGAACTCTGGTCTCTTGGATTCATAAATTGATCTTTTTTCTACTATATCCTGGAGCCAGATTTCAAGTTGTCCAAATTAATTTCCTGTATTTTCTCCCCCCCCCCCCCACACACACACACACTGTGAAAACTCAAGAACAGTGTGAAAATTCTATTAATTTTTTTTTCTTTTGGGTCACACCTGACAATACTCAGCGGTTACTCCTGGCTCTGCACTCAGGAATTACTCCAGATGGTACTTGGGGAACCATATGGGATGCCAGGGATTGAACCTGGGTTGGCCGCAAGCAAGGTAAATGCCCAGCCTGCTGTACTATCACTCTGGCCCTTAAAGCCTCTTCAGAGATAGAATAGGTATTCTTTTAAATCATGTATTTATTACTTGATTTTTCATTTTTTTTCATTTTTCACTTCATTATAAATTTGATTCTGACCTGACACAATAAAATGCATTTTCAGAAAACAAGCAACAAATTATAATTTAATGGCAAAATTAGGTTTTTTTTTAAAAAAGTTTGAAAATGCAAATACATTAGAAAATATGGGCACACACACAAAAAGATTTAAGGGTAGAGGATGTGGCTTAGTGGCAGAGTGTATTCTTGCATGCCTGAGTCTGGATTCTATCTCTAGCTGCAAGACAAAACCAAAACCAAACCCAAGAAAGTAGTATATAGCAGAAAGTAGTTCAGCAGAGTCCTTATCCAGCACTCGGGATTCCTAAGTTAGTGTACTTCTCCTCAAGAACTGTTGGAGATCCTAATTAGTAGTATTATTCATTTAAATAGAATGAACAGATCCCAAATATTAAATCCTGAGTGTATATTTTGGCTCGAACATTATGTTAAGTCTCACCAGTATAAGCAAATACAAAATGTTCTAAGTCACCAGTTGAGAATTATTGTGTAGCTTGAACTACTGTTCCCCCCCCCACTGTTTGACAAGTTTAATGTCACTTACTTACAAAGAATTATACAAAAATGGGGTATATCTTGCTTTCTTATTTATATGCAAACAAGAAAAAAAAAACAAAACAAATTTTTCCTACCTTATAGTCTCTTTTATCAGATGATCTTAGTTTCCCAGGTGGAAAAACAATTGTAAACTATGATTAGTGTCTTATTTATATAATTTATGTAGATTTGGTTTCTGCTAAAGCAACTGTGGAAAATCTACAGTAATACATGCTACTGTAATAATATTCAGTACTTCCACGAGGCGCCCAGGAGGGATGGCGGGTTCTAGTCCTGGCCGGCCACCCCAGCAGAGCCTTGCAACAAGCCAGACGACCCCCACTCCATGAAGGCCTCCATTTTCCACATCCGGACTTTCCTCTCATCAGAACTCCACCCAGCAGACCAGCCTATTACAGCTGCGGCTGCGCAAGTCATCAATAAATGCTGGATTTAGAGGTGACTACAAGAGTATGCCACCCTTCTTGGCAGAGCCTGGCAAGCTACCGTGTCGTATTTGATATGCCAAATACCAGTAACAATTTTTGACCTCATTCCCATGACCTGATGGAATGGTTTGAGGCTCTTTATGTTCCTGGAGCAAGCAGATGCCCTTGGGCTCTACTAGCATGGGACAGGTCATATGGAGATGTTACTGGTGCCCGCTCGAGCCAATCGATGATGAACGGGAATACAGTGATACAGTGACAAAGAAAACAGATTGAGGAGAAGGTAAGAAAGCAAAGACTCAAGTGCCTGTATTAGAATTAAGTGGACTTCTCTCTTTCCTTCCTTCTTCCCTTTCTTCTCCCCCACCCCCGCCTTCCTACCTTCTTGTAATTTTCCGTGTTTCTGCTTGTCCACTATTTTGGCTTGTTTTGCAAAGCCAGGGATTATAACTGAGCCACATTCCCAGCCCCATCTTGCATTTTGCTTAAAATGATTGAGGGTCTGGGGATACTTCATTGGGCAATGTGGGCCTGATCGTTCAGTGTTTGCATCTGGTGATGTGATGCTCAGGTCCAGTAGTGCTTGGGGGTCTGCCCTGAGCACTGCCACACTCAGAAGTGCTCAGGTAGACACTGGTTTATATGTGGTGGTGCTTGGAGGTATGCAGTGCCCGGGTTGAGTTTGGAGTTTGGGACTTTCTCAACCAGGCATATGCTTTCCCTTTAAGCATTCTCCCTGGCCACTGGCCATATTCTCTCCATCTTTTTTTTTTTTTTTTTTTTTTTGTTGGTCACACCCAGTAACGCTCAGGGTTTACTCCTGGCTTTTTGCTCAGGAATTACTCCTGGAGGTGCTCGGGGACCATATGGGGATGCCGGGATCGAACCTGGGTCAGCCACATACAAGGCAAATGCCCTACCAGCTGTGCTATCGCTCCAGCCCCTCTCCATCTTTTTAAGGGATGAAAAGTCTTTACTGATCTATGAGAAGGGTGTTAGAGTAACATACATATGAGTTTGAATGCTCTCTTAACCACTAACTACAAGTCTATTGCTTTTGGTCCTTAGATTCTTTTAAGTTCTTATTTTACTGTTTATGAACACAAAGAAACAAGGACATTGGGTATATCAGAAACAGAAGAGAGGTATGTCAACAAAGAGCCTAATTCAAAGAAATAATAGCTAAGAATAATCCCTAAAATAAGAATATCCAAACTTCTAAATGCTAGAAGGCTTATTCATAAACAACTCTTAACAGGTTGTTGTGAAGCTAAACGTTCATGCAAGTAAGATGTCTGAAAAAGGCGAAGTCTTTTAAATAAATAGTAAATCGCAAGTACTTTCACTATCATTGATAAAGCAAACCCTGGGATTAAAATAAAAACATTTTACTCTATTTACCAGCAACTGTGTTGTCAAGGAAACCCAAGATTAGATCTGTTATTACACAGGTAAGGCCTGACCTTCATCGAAGACCTCATTTCATATAACTTAAAAATAGAAGCTTTTCTCAAGAGAATCCAGAGAAGAGCCATAGAAATACTCAGAGCAAATCAAATTGTGATTGCATAATTTAAAGAGAAATCTGGCATAAGTATTACTCATGTTGATTAGAAGATAAAATGGAAAACAAGATGACAGCTCTGCTGCCGTCACTACTGATAGTCATGAAAAGCCTAATAGTCTCAAAAAGTTGCAAATATAATTCATGTGCTTGTTTTGTTTTGATTTGATTTTTGATTTTTGGGCCACACCCGGTACTGCTTAGGGATTACTCCTGCCTCTGAGCTCAGGGATCACTCCTGGAAAACTCAGGGGACCATGTGGGATACTGGGGATTGAACCTGGGTCAGCCACATGCAAGGGAAATGTCCTACCCCACTTCGCTGTGACCCCCTTATATGTATTTTTCAAATTGTAAATTTTCACTGAGAGATATAAGAGAATGAATGGAGAGGTGCACTTCTCACACTGAAGAAATTAAATACTATAAAGCTACTGTTTTTGATAAATCCACTGAAGAATAAGTGGAATTACTTAGAAAATTGCAGCAGAATTTTTTGGAAGGAAATGTGATTAACAGAGCTCATATAGAAACAACCATGAACAAAAAAAAATCCAAGAAGACTAATATCTTAGTCAAACATGTTATAAAGCTTCAGTTATTGAGAACTCACTTTACTGGCATAAAAATAGATCAATTAAATAAATCACCGGTATAAATGATTGATATATTAATAGCAAAATATGACACAAAAGGATCAAAGTTTAACAAATTACTGTTTGGAGTAAACTATACTGATTGGGAATAAGAACTTCTGTAAACAGTTACTCACACTTAGATGTCAACCAAATTTTGTGAGCCATGATATTTTAGTACCATCATTTTAGTACACAGGAAAAACCAGGAAGAGAGAGAGAGCATTCAGACATTCTATCAGAATAGAAACTTTTCTAAACACTCCCACCATGGGTGTAAAATAGCTGAAGGTACCAAAAACCAATGAATGTTCTGCTGAAGGCATAAGATCTAGTTAAAAGTAAGATGCCAGAGAGAAACTCAAGTTCATTAGTAAATTTAGGCATATAATGTCTTCTCAGAACTGGTATTTGAGTATAATTAATAAGAAAACTCAAGGAATTTCTAAACAAGATCATTAATATTTTTTAAATGTTGCAAATTTTCGCTTCATGTTCATTGACAAGGAATGAATCAAAAAATGCAAGTTTGCTGTGGATACTGTTAATGAGAGTCATCCTATAAATCAAGTTCTCAGGACAATGCCAACTTGCCTGTTCTCTGGGTCTTTATATTTCTATTTTCAAACTGTTTGGCACCAGATTTTAGTTTTTATTCTTTTAATTCTACTTCAAAGTTCATATCAATGCATTTCATTACTCTACAGGAGTTAGACTAAAATGCCAATAATTTTAGTCGCTCTTTATTTCTCTGTAGTGTTTTTCCAAGAATTATAGGGCATTCAAAAAGAAACCTGCTACAAATGACAGAGAATTTATTCCTTATTTACTCTCAGGCAACCAAGTGAGAGCTTTTTGGCACTTTGCTCAGACTTGTCTATGATTAGCTTTTGTGTCCTCTTCCTATTGTTTCAGTGCCATTAACATCCGTACTAGTGACTTGCCATTAGTCACATCGGGGTCCATTGTGTTGCTCTGGTGTCTTGAGATTCTCCCTCATTAAGAAGTCAGCCCTTCATCTCTTGCCTTTGACTAGAGGTCCTTCCCACTTCATCTATCATTTGAAATTTCCTTTCTTCTTTAGCGTGTCGCCTGCTTCCTTGTAAATTGCTTTGTTTCTGTATTACCCCCTATCTGGTTCATTGTGACTGTCAAGAACTGTGAAGGCTCTGAGATTCTTTACTTCCATGCCAACAAGTTTTCTGTGCTGCTGCAGTTCAATGGATGTTCACGATGCTTTATAGTTATTGTTATGGCTTGAAGTATTTATTTAACTCCAAGTTATTTCACTGAGCAAGAAACTTGTATTCGCAACAGCAGGCAGAGAAGAGACCCATGTTTCCTGGCACTTGGATGTTTCCTTCAGTGACTCCCTTTGGTGAAGAACATTAACATGATAGTGTGATTTTAGTCTTGGTACTTGAATCCCACTTCTGGTGTTCAGGTGACCTCTCGGGGAAATATTTGTCATTCACCCCTTTATACTGTTGGGATGATTAATAACAAAGCTTTCTACATCAGTAACTGCTATTTCCGTCTTCTCTGAAACCTCATTCTAAATCCACGTGTTTCCATCGTTGCATTTTTAGGTTTTATGTGTAGTGATGTGGAGGTCTAGGCTTATGTAGAATGCTGAGATGGCCCACAACTTTACTTCTGAACAACAGCTCATGTATTTTATTTCCTAGATACTGTCCCAAACTGGCCTGGTAATAAACCCAATTCCAGGCTTCTTTTGTTTGTTTTGTTTTGTGGCCACAGCAGGCCTCGGCTTACTGCCTGACTGCTCAGGGATCACTCCTAGCCATGCTCAGGGAAACTGTAAGTGGTGCCAGGGATTGAGCCCAGGTTGGCCACATGCAGGGAAAGTGCCCTACCCCTGTACTGCCTCTCTGGCCCCAACGACAGGCTTTTTTAAAAAAAAAAAACAATCTTGTTCATAGCTCATAATAAAACCGTAGCTTATAAATCTGACATCTGAATTGTGTCTGCTATTTCATCTAGTATCCCTTTTCATTCCAGTTGTTGATTTAGTTATCACAGGACTGCGGACCACTTATAGCTGGGTGGAGCTGAGTGTTATAGGACTTATATGGTGTCCTGTGTACAGAGGAGGAAATGAACATATGTAGAAGTTAGAACTAACTTTTGCCTTACACAGGAATTTAGTAAAAGCTGCATTTGAAGCTGTAGTTCTCGGCTTTTATGGTTTATGTTCATAATGCTTGCTACTGCTTCTTGAAATTATCATATAAATTATTAGGAGTAGATTTTATTACCAATACACCAGGTAGAGCTGCTACCAGCTCTCCCTGTGCTCAGTTGATCATGAGGCATCTGGGAGGGAAGGCGGGTTCTAGCCTTGGTCCCCCCATCCCAATAGAGCCTCGCAAGAAGCCAGAGGAACCCCCACACCATGAGGGCAGCCATTTTTAACATCGAACACCACAGCTCATCATAGCTCCACCAAAGAGAGAAAGTTGATCTCTCCCCTTTGTGCGTGGCTGCGCGGCTCATCAGTAAATGCATGAACTGAGAGTGTACTACCAAGAGTATACCACCCGCATGGCAGAGCCTGGCAAGCTACCCGTGTCGTATTTGATATGCCAAAAAAAAAAGCAACAATTATAGACCTCATTCCCATGACCTGAATGAATGGTTTGAGGTTCTTCATGTTCCTGGAGCCAGCAGATGCCCTTGGGCTACACTAAGCAAGCAGGACCAGGACGTATGGAAATGTTACTGGTGCCTGCTCCAGCAAATCGATGAACAACGGGAAGACAAGTGATACAAGTGTTCATCGATTTGCTTGAGTGGGCACCAGTAATGTCTCCATTTGTCCCTGTCACATGCTAGTGTAGCCCAAGGACATCTGTTCATTCCAGGTACACAAAGAGCCTCAAACCATTCGCTCAGGATATATATACATATATATGTATATATGTATATAGATGTATATATATATAATGAAATTGTGTTTACATATTTATATCTCGCAAATAAATGCAGTCATTTTATATCTGTCCTTTACCTTCTGACTAACTGAGCATAATCTTCTCCATGTCCATCCATTTATAGGCAAATTTCATAACTTCATTTTTCCTAACAGCTGCATAGTATTCCATTGTGTAGATGTACCAAAGTTTCTTAATACCGTCGTCTATTTGTGGGCATTCTGGTTGTTTCCAGGTTCTGGCTATTGTCAATAGTGCTGCTTTGAATGTAAAAAGTGCAGATGATGTTTCTGCTGTGTGTTTTTTTACTTCCCAGGGTATATTCCCAGGAGTGGTATGGCTGGGTCAAATGGGAGCTCAATTTCTAGTTTTTGGAGGCATGTCCATATTGTTTTCCAAAAAAGGCTTGGAAGTCGACATTCCCACCAACAGTGAATGAGAGTCCCTTCCAAATGGAGTTAGTTTAAAGGGAAGGAAGTTTCAACTAATTATTGAAATAGGGGATGGTTAGAATATGTGAACAGGAGAAATCATTACAAGGACAACAAAATGAGCCAAGGGGAGCCAGAGTGATAGTTCAGCAGGTAGGGTGTTTGCCTTGCACACTGCCGACCCGGATTCGATCCCTGGCATCCCATATGGTCCCCTGAGCACCACCAGGGGGTAATTCCTGAGAGCAGAGTCAGGAGTAACCCCTGAGCATTGCCAGGTGTGATCCCCCAAAAAAACAAAAAAGCTAAATAAATAAATAAATAAAATAAAAATGAGCCAAGGTACAGAAATACAAGTAAAAACTATGTTCATGGGTAGTTGACTATAGAAATAATAAATAGTCAATGAGGTTGGTTAATGTGAAGGTTAGTCATTAGAACTTTATTGAAAAAATACTTTAAAAGTGATTATTTCTTAGCTTAATTGGGTTCTCTAAAAATAATACTGCTAATTTCATCTCATTCATTGGGAACACTGATTAAGGTTTCAGATAGAAATACATTAGCAAGGAAATAATAGCATAAAATTCCCAGTCCTAATGATGGAGTTTACAGGCTGTTCATTTTTATTGAGGTAGTTCTGCTCATACCAGCATAATTTGTTAGTTTAACTTGTGACAAAATTGGTTCCAGCAGGAAGAATTGGATGTATGTTGAAATTCTGCCAAATTTTGGAAGAAAAATGTTCTTCTAAGCGTTCTGGTCATTTCTGGTGGTATGGAAATCTTGCCATGAAGTTGTCATTGGCAGATATACAGACCACTGTATGTGGTTTCATTATTTATAAAACCACCCCACCCCAAAATCCCTTAGAAATATGTGAAAACACGTAACTTTGTCAAAGAAATGTCTTGCTTATGGAGCACCGTAAAAACAAGAATAAAGTTGATATGAGAAACTAATTCCTCTTTTCAATTTAGTGTTTAAGGAATGAATTTTCCAGCAAACTTGAAATATACATAAAGTCATCACCTGTTAGCATATATGAATTTATTTGGCATATATTCAAATTAGAAAAAGTGGGGAGAGCAGGTAGGCTGAAAGTTAGAAACTGAAGAGGTGTGAGGAGTAGAATTGGCGAAGGAGAATTTCTTTTCAGAATTCTATTTTGACTGGAGTCAATTGCTGCTTGTGATGACTGAGAATTTCAAAGGTTTACTTTCCTTTTCTACCATAGAGAGGCAAACTCCTTTATTACTTTCTTCTTAAGACCCTGACTTTGTAGTTGTGTCATAACTTAACACAACATCAAAGATTAAATTAAAAGTTTATCTTTTTCAGGCTAAGCTTTTATCAGTATAACAAGTTTATGCAGAGCCGGAGCGATAGTCCAGCGGGTAGGGCGTTTGCCTTGCATGCGGCCGGCCTGCGCCAGCCCGGGTTCGATCCCTGGCATCCCATATGGTCCCCTGAGCACTGCCAGGAGTAATTCCTGAGTGCAGAGCCAGGAGTAACCCCTGAGCATTGCCGGTGTGACCCAAAAAACAAAACAAAACAAGTTTATGCATTATTTACCTATTCAAAGTATAATTGTACTATA
Source organism: Cryptotis parvus (assembly GCA_021461705.1). Classification (NCBI taxonomy): domain Eukaryota; kingdom Metazoa; phylum Chordata; class Mammalia; order Eulipotyphla; family Soricidae; genus Cryptotis; species Cryptotis parvus. The sequence continues at coordinate 22,956 of JAJIBD010001168.1, read as the reverse complement.
CATCTCTCTGGGCTTTTAAAATCTAGGTTCCTAGTTATTTTGGCATGAAGCTTTTCCTTAAATATGTACATATTTTAATTTTTTCCAGTTGATTTTGATTTAAACAGTTTTATGTTGATCTCAAACCATGTTGAAAATGTATTCTTGAACAAAATGAGTATAATAGCCAAAAAGCAAGCCCTACTGATCTCAAAATGAATCTTCATTGAATGACTTCTGAAGTTGGGGACTTCTAATTTTTTTTCTTTTTTTGGGGGGTCACACATGACAACATTCAGGAGTTACTCCTGACTATTCGTTCAGGAATTACTCCTGGCGGTGCTCAGGGACCATATGGGATGCCAGGGATCTAACCTGGGTCGACCGGGTGCAAGGCAAACACCCTACCCGCTGTGCTATTGCTCCTGCCCCTAATTATTTTCATTTAAAGAACTTTATAAGAGAAAATATTAAATGCTTATTTTTTAAAAAAAAACTTTGTGAAAGAGGTGAAAATAGTGATTAAATTTAGCTCACTCATCAGGATTAACTTGTAAGCATTTACATCTTGGATTTGCTGTTTATTACTTCCTCATCTTAAAGTTTCAATGATCTCTTCATTAAATCCTGGACAATACAGGCAAGTTGGTGATTACAGCTATCGCTCAATTTTATCTAACCTGTATATGTTACCACAACTGACCATCTGAGACTGCACATTGTTGCTGTTCAATGAGATTATTCCTTAATTAACATGTTATTTCCAGCATGAGCTCCCAGTACCATGTGGAAAAGGATACATCCTGCCTTTGGAGATTTCTAATTTAGAAACACTAATAAAACACACACACACACACACACACACACAGATTGGCATGCAGAGTAAGAGACCCAGGAGAGCAATAGAAAAGTAGTCGAGAATATTCACCTTATAATTAGGAAAAATACATAGTTTCATATACTTTATCATATAGATTTTTCCATTCAAATGAACTAAATAGAAAGTTCATTCAAACTAGAATTTTATCCAGCCATACAGAGAAGGGTCAATGTGAACAGTTACTAAGAAAGAAAATAAGTTAATTTTGTTAAGATTAACTCGGACCCATAGCTGAGCCCGACTCACAGCTCTGTCTGCGCAGGCCGCCGTGCGGCCGCCAACATTCTTAAATAGTACTGTTTTTAGGATCAGGTCCTTCCCAGGATCTTTCACTTTTATACACTGTATACAGTTCTAGGCAGGTTCTAACTGATACCCATCATCCCAGTAAGCCTAGCAAGAAGTCAGAACAAGCCACACATCATGAGGTCAGTCATTCTCAACATCCAGTCTGCATAGTTCCTCAGAGCTCCACCCAAGACATAACCTGATCTTTCCCCTTTAAGTTTCATCAGTAAATGCTCGAGATGAGAGCCTTCTACTGAGTGTATACCACCTACATGGTGGAGCCTGACAAGCTACCTGTGTTTTATTTGATATGCCAAAAACTAGTAATAATTATGGACCTCAATTCCATGACCTGAAGAATGGTTTGAGGCTCTTCCTGTCCCTGGAGCAAGCAGATGCCCTTGGGTTACACTTGCTTTTGACAGGACGTATGGAGATGTTACTGGTGCCTGCTCGAGTAAATCGATGAACAACAGGAAGACAATGATAGACAGTGACAGTGATTTGTTAAGAAAAGACGAACTCTTTGTTAATAATATATCTTTCCTTCTTTCTTTTACAGAATATAAGTGTAACTGCTCTGAGGTTGGAAGCGTAGATGTGAATGGCTGTAACCAGACCACAGGGCAGTGTGAATGTCTTCCGGGATACTGGGGCCTGCCCTGCGACATCTGTACTCAGGGCTTTTACCGAATCATACTTCCGGACTCTGCTTGCCCTGTCAGTGTGATCCACATGGCACACTCAGCATACTCTGTGACAGGTAAGCCACAGAAGCTGGAAGTCATTTTATTTTACTAATTACTTCTCTTAAATACCAGACGGGTGGAAATAAAAGGGGGGGCTGCAGAGAGAGTCTATATGCTCTTAAAGTAATTCGTCTACTTTTATTCACTCTTTTAAAATATTTGATGTCAGCATTTCAAAGTGTCCAGTTTACTTACTTAGTTCTTCAAGAGAACCATGAAATTTAAGTCACTGACTTTTCATTGTGGTAGTTTCTCTAAAATTTCATGAAAAGGGCCGGAGCGATAGTGCAGCGGGTAGGGCGTTTGCCTCGTCGCAGCCGACCGGGTTTGATCCCCGACATCCCATATGGTCCCCTGAGCACCACCAGGAGTAATTCCTGAATGCAGAGCCAGAAGTAACCCCTGAACATTGCCAGGTGTGACCCAAAAAAAGTTTAAAAAAAAAATAAAGTTTCATGAAAAAAATTACTAAGAAAGCAATGCTTTCTGGAAGTGATTATTTCAGGTATTCCCAGGGGAAAAAGATTCTGCTTAATGTTCACTAATATGCCACTGAAACTTATTCTTTACGTTTCTTTTGCTATATTTATTTATTTATTTATTTATTTATTTATTTATTTATTTATTTATTTATTGACTTTTTGGGTCACACCTGGCAATGCTCAGGGGTTTCTCCTGGCTCTGCACTCAGGAATTATTCCTGGTGGTGCTCAGGGGACCATATGGGATGCCGGGATCGAACCTGGGCCAGCATAGGCTGGCCGCATGCAAGGCAAACACCCTACCCGCTGGACTATCGCTCTGGCCCCATCTTTTGCTTTATTTACTTTTTATAACTGTTTCTTTGCCTGTTTCAGGCTTAAACTTGGTAATTGAATTTCTTTAACTAGCTGGAGAAAGACTAATTTTATTCTATGTCCTAGTGCACTTCAGAGGACCATAATTAAACTGATCAGGAATTATCTGCAAAGAAAGAAAGAATAAATAAAAGCGTTTACAGTCAGTCATTCTAGTCTGTCACTAAGATCCCAGAAGCCTCACAAACTGATTTTTATTCACTGTTGTTTCCACCCCAGAGTCTTCCAATAGCAGATGCTTAATAAGTATTTTTTTAAGTGGGGGTGGGGGAGAGATGAGTTCTGGGGTCAGGGAGATAGCAAAAGATGTAGAGCACACGCTTAGCATACTCGAGGACCTAAATTCTGTCCCTGATCCTGTATTCCCATCTACCTTAGTGACTCTGGAAATTATTATTTCTGAGTAGTCTTTTCCCCCTGGCATTATAAAATGGCATAGGCTAAAACACCTTCCTGAAAATAGGTATTAACTGTCCAGGAGAGGGAAAGCTCATTAACCTATTCAAAGGCTGAGGCCAGTTGTGTTTACGCATGAACCAAATCCACCCCAGCCTGCCCCACCTCATGTTTTCACCAACGAATGTCTTTGAAACACAAGCGGGCCCGTATGTTTACATGCTTTATCTGGCTGTCTTGTGCCATAAGGCAGAGTTCATTAGTTTCAGGACTCAATGTCCCAGAAACTCAATCAACTGATATACATCATACACAAAATAATATGGTAAATCTCACATTAAATTTCAAATGTAATTGGTAGAATGTCAGAATTATATATAGACAGTTTTTAAAGCACACCACATGTCAGCAACAAAGAAAGGATATGTGTGTTACTGCACGTGAAGCAAATGTTGATAATTACAGGAATATAATTATATTGCTTTTTAATCTGGAAGTGTTGTTTTAAGCACTTTACCTCCTCGTGTTGGCATTTGTTACTTATAGAGAGACTTCACTGTGTTTGAATTACGCTTAGGAACTCTGTGTTTTGAGGTTGAAATGTAAGCAGAACATGGAAGGTCTATTATGACTATTTTTATTATCATCATTATTATTATCTGGAACTCAAGGACTGTTCCATGTGTACAACGACAGGTTCTGTTTACTAGGGTAGACAAGCACAGGGGGGTAAATCACAAGTGGTAGAGAACACAACAGCATTTCCCAGGCTCTGAGTTTGATCCCTGTCATCACATGATCTACCATTACCTCCCAGCACTGCTGGGGTGACCCCTAAAAACAGAGCAATGGGAATCCACAATATGTAAGAGAAGGAAAAGAGAGAGGGAGAGAGAAAAGAGATAAAGAACCTGCTATGGAGGCAGGTTATGGGAGGGGAGGAAATTGGGGACATTGGTGGTGGGAAATGGGCACTGGTGGAGGGCAGGGTGCTGGAACACTGTATGACCAAAATCTCCAAACATGAATAACGTTGTAATTGTATATCTCACGGTGGTATAATAAAATATTCGAAAAAAAAACAGAGCAATGGGGCACTTTTATATGATCTGTCTAATGCCAACCGATGATCCTTTACTGTTGTCTTCTAACTGAATTCTAGCAGAATCTTGCCACTGGTGGTTATTTTCTGTTTCTCAGTGATGTCAATTTTCTGTTTCTCAATCCTCTTATCTCTGGGTATAGAGATGGTGTAGGCATCTGTCTGGCTCCTCGGAGCCACTCCCAGAGTTCTTTCTTCTCAAGCTTTTCTCTTCCGAAAAGTGCCCAACTCTTGACGCTCATCATGGCTAAGCTAAGCCACCTCACCGCCTTGTAGCTGGTTCCGCTCCAGGTCTCTTACACGTGTATATCTTACACGTGGCTCTACTGTTGCTTCCCTGACACTGTGTCTGAAATTCTGGAAGATTCCAATATCTGCAGATGATGATTCTAACAGTAGTTTGGCCTTTTGGTTCTTTGATCTCTCTTCTCATAAGGTTTTTTCCCCATCCTTTTCTTCATGCTAAGACTCTTCATTTCTTTTACTTACACTCTATGTCTTGATTGTCTTTGGCTCCAGGATAGGAATATTACGCTTAGGAGATACATGCCTAATTCCTTTCTCTGAGTTCTTGCAGAGGAATATTCATTTTAAAAATTGAACAAAATTACTTTAGACTGGCAGGCAATTTTTCTGAAGAAGCAGTGCACCACAAAAGTCATTTGAAAGCCTTTGCCTAAAGGAAGTCATTAGGAAGATGACCTGGGAGTGCTCTGTCCGGTCTGCATTTCTCTCACCAGAAAGGAAGTGAAACTGACAGGAGGCGAGAGAAATAGAAATGGGAAGTTGCAGGACTATGTGTTTTGGCAAGAGCTTATGGGTGAATTCTAAGGAAACACTGCTAGTGTTCGGCTATGCTATAAATTATATGGGCAAATTAAGGGAAAAGGAAGTTGTTAGCAGGTGTGTATGAAGTGTAGTAGAAAGGAAGTGAAATACAAAAGTAGACTTTGATTCCATTCTTGATTTATCTGCATATTAAAAATACAGCCCTATAATGCCAACCTAGAACTGAGCATTAAATCCAGGCAAAAAAAATGCACATGATGGCTTCTAAGTGTCTGTAGTGCAACCCACAATGTGTAAGAGAAGGAAAAGAGAGAGAGAGAGAGAGAGAGAGAGAGAGAGAGAGAGAGAGAGAAAAGAGATAAAGAACCTGCCATAGAGGCAGGCTGTGGGAGGGGGAGGGAATTGGGGACATTGGTGGTGGGAAATGGGCACTGGTGGAGGGAGGGGTGCTGGGACACTATGTGACCAAAACCCCCAAACATGAGCAACGTTGTAATTGTATATCTCATGGTGGTATAATAAAATGTTTAATTAAAAATAAAAAATACAGCCCTATATTAATGTTTGCTATCTTTAAGCCTCAGTGGCTTCATCTGACAAAAGGATTAAACAGGAAGGATTTTTGGTGCAGTTTAAATTGTATATGTGTATACATGCATTGTGACTAGCACACAAATTTGCCTCTTAAGGAGTGAAATTTGTGTTTAAAAAGTTAAAAGTAAATTGGTAACTCACAAAAAAAGGAGCGAAAATTCAGGAATAGAAACAATTTTGCTTTGGGTCGGATGTGTGGCTTGTGGTAGAGCAAATGCCTAGTCTGTGTGAGGTCCTGAGTTTAATTCTTGGCACCAAAAGCCCCCTTCAGCCCCCACCCCCATATCTGAACCCTTTCAGAACTGGCCCCACAAATGAAAAAAAAGAAAGTTAAAGCAATGTTTTTGTTTCTGTCAAAAAAAAAAAAAACTTATAATCTATGCAAGGTTAAAGAATACAAAACTTATGTAGCCAATACAAACCAGTACATAAATATATGCCAAATTTCTGGGTGGATTAACTTTTAGTGAAAGAACAGGAATAAGCTCAATAAGGAAATACCTTCTGAAAGAAGTTGGACTGATATATAGTTGTATGATTCAGGAAGACACAGAAAGAAGAATCTATCTCATCATGAAAAAAAAGTAATGTGAATATAAGTGAATTTCACAGGCATTGTATAGTGAGATGGGAAATCTAGTCTCTTACACCTACTCAAATTCTTTTTTTTGACCTCCCTGTTTTTTTTTAATTGAATGAATGTAAAAAGTGGACTTAATTCTGTTCTGATTCTCTCCTATATCTAATGTCCATGGAATGAACATCTGGCTTTTAAAAAATTAATGTCCCTGTTCTTTATGCTCATATATTTCAGTGGGTGTTGTCGCAGTGAGGGTAGAGTTTTGGCTGCAGGAGTCAGATGTGGGTTGAACAAGGTCTTTGTATGCAAACACGCAGTCCTTTATGTACCGACAGATGGCCACCCCTTCCATTGCCCTTGGTGTTCCAACTTGTCTCATTGGGGAACAGTATACGGGAACAGTATCTTAGCTTTTCAGTTTCATTATGCTCTTATTATGTTTTACCAATTCACATTTGGATATGCTCAGTAAATCAATTTTTAAATGGATAGTATCTTATCATAATATGCCAAGTGAGAATCTACATCTCTTAATCTAGCCCTTTAAAAAGATTGTCATAGCTAGCTTTATACATAAGCTACTACATACTGATTTGAGAATTTGTAGCATATTCAGCATTATATTGTAGCATTATACATCATGCGTCATACGGCACTGTCTTTTAAGAAACAAAGAAGTTCTATAGGTGCCGTACCTTTTCTTAAAGAATAAAATTTGTGGTTGCTTGTTGTACTCTCTTTTGAAATATTCACTACTTTGCATATTTAGTGATGGTAATTTTCCTCAGAACAGAGAGCAAGATTTGAAGAAAGAAAAGAAATTGGAATTAAGGAAGTGGGAAAGGTAGGGAAGGACGTGATAGGACAGGAAATAGAATAATGCCTCGGAGAGGCACATTCACCTGGTATAAAGTGGAAAAAACCTGCCCGGAGATCCATGGGCAGGTCTTGCTGGGGTCCAGACCATAATGCCCAAAGTATTCAATTTTATTTGTGAAATAAAGATCAGCACTGAAAGAGTAAGAGGATGAGTGGGCGTAAGTAGGGGAGATTAGAGGAAAGTAAACCCTCCAAAATAAGCGGCAGCACAGTGAGAATAGAGGAGAGCACACAGGAACTAGTGAGGATGGTGATACGCCCTAAGCTGGCAGTGCTTCGAAAGTTTATGGTTTTTGCGTTAAGACTAAAGGTGGTTTGTACTTCTAAGTTGAATTTAAGAAATTGCTCAGTTGTGGGGGCTCCTTCTAAGGCCCTAACCTCTCCCCAGGCACCCCTTTCTTTCTTTGTTGCAGACTACAGGAATTCAATCTGCCTTCCCTCTGCTTCCCTTGTTACCTCCCACTGAATCCATAGGGTTTTTATTTCCCTCAAGCTTCACTGCTGAGTGTCAAGTAATGTCCCCGTGCCCATGTTCTTTCTTGGTTGCTAAGAATAAATCCAAGGGCCCCCTTCTTTTAAGGGTGTTTAAAACTATTGATATTCATCGAGAGGTCTGTGAAGACAGCAAGTATAATACATATGGGAAAGTTGAAAGCTTAGACTACTGATGTACTTTTCCTCAAAGAGAGTTCAATAGAGACATACATCTTATTTTCTCAACTGATTACACTCTTGTGCCTCGATAGCATTAATCTAGGGCCCTCCTCTTGAGGTTAAACCTTTCTGGAACAATTACTAATTTTCCTGTATTAGTAATTGTTCAACCTGCTGTGATCTAAGTATTAGGGGGATGTCGTTCTGATAAGATCAACGATATTGTTGGATTTCACTCCGGCATAGAATTTCTGGGCTGAAACCTGGCCCTGAATACACTAACAGATATGCTTACTCATTGCTGTGATGATGATTTTACTGGTCCAGATTCTTGCAGAAGCAGCAGCGGTTCTCTGAGGGAGGATAAAACCACGCAGTGACAAGCTCTTTCAAGGGTGTTGTAAATTGGGACTCCACAAAACTTACAGGTCTTAATATCAGCTCCTTTGGTTTACACATGCAGCCACATGCCAGTGTATAAACCGGTCTCCAGAGGATTGGTTGACATTCCATGGAATCTTCAGCCTGACAAACTCCACATCTTCTTTCATCCTTAAAACAAAAGGTCTCATTAAAACATTGATGTTGTTAAACCAAGTTCACTGTGTACTTAGAGAACAAGGGGAAGCTAACATCAGTTTTTCTTGTCCTCATGCGCAGGGTCTATCCCAAGGTTATCCCTGCCCAAATGACTAAGAAATCATAAATTTCTCTTTCTAAAGAAGAAACAACAGAATTAATCTTTGGTGAGACTATTTTCTGAAAGAACATTTTGCTCTACCTTAAAGGTTTAAGAATCTTACAAATCCATGGAGTTTTCCTGATCTGTAGTTTAACTTCTTTTTGAGATTAAAATACCATAAAACGTGGCAAATTCTACTAACATTTTTACTACCACCATCAACCTTAGAATGATCAGCATTGGGACCGGAGCGATAGCACAGCAGGTAGGGTGTTTGCCTTGCATGCAGCAGACCTGGGTTCGATCCTGGCATCCCATATGTTCCCCGAGGCACCACCAGGAGTAATTCCTGAGCGAAGTGCCAGGAGTAACCCCTGAGCATTGCCAGGTGTGACCCAAAAAAGAAAAAAGAGAAAAAAAGAATGATGAGCATTAACATTGATCCTTTGTGGACTGGAACAATAGTACCGCACGTAGGGCTCTTGCCTTGCAGTTGACCAACCTGGATTCAATCCTCCACATCCCATAAGTTCCACTGAACACTGCCAGGAGTAATTCCCGAGTGTAGAGCCAGGAATAATAACCCCTGAGGATAACTCAGGGGTGTGGCACCCCTCAAAAAAAAGCAACAAAAAAAAAAAGAGACCAAAAAAACAACCCTCCCCAAAAATCCTTTGCTATGTGCCTGCCAGGCTAAATACTTTATAATTCTGCACATGGTAGGGAAAAAACAACCAATGGGAGTGGTGTTACTGTCACTTAACAGATAAAAAACGGAAATTTGAATAATGCCCCCCCAAACCAGACAACTAATAAGTGACCCAACAGGCTCTGACCAACAACTGTCTGGATTATCTTACATTAGTGAACCTCAGTGCCTGAGTGGCTGAACTGCTTATTTTTCAGATAAGCTCCATAACTACCCTAAGTTTAATTACCATACACATAGTTTCCTGGCATGAAAAATTATCTTTCAATTATCAAGATGACTTAATTAGAAAATAACCCATGTGGTATCACATACCCCCTATGACTATGCATGAAAATAGGTAATGGGGGTATTTGATATTCTCCTCAAATTAAAATCTCAGATTAATCAGAACATCAGACCAACCCAGATTGAGAATTTTTCACAAAATCAATGAAAATCACTCTTCAGAATAATTAATCAGATCATGAATGACAACAATAGATTGAGAAACTATTGGATTGAAGAAGGCTAAGAGAATATCATGAGTAAATATAAGGCCTGGGTTGGATTCTGGAACAGGGAAAGTATATTAATGTAAAAACTGGGGAATGTACTAAAAACCTAAATATCTGATTAATAACTAATAGTGTTAATTCTAATTTTTAGTTCTAATGAATAAACTGTGGTTATAAAAGTTAACACTAGGTACAGTTAGGTGAAAAATAATATTTCAGAATCAAAAGTTAATGGAGTTGTTATTTGGAAAAGTCTATTGGAGAAGTCAATGTAGCAGTATGGGAGTATTGGCCTTAACTGCAGAGAAGGAATCAGTATGAGAAAATTTCTAAGTTGGGCATGAAGCTCTTCCGTTTAGTTGAGTGACCTTGTGACTAGGATGTACAATCAAACTCCTAGCTCATTTTAGTGTTTGTAATACCGTTTTCCCTAAAAAGTATAAAGAAAGAGCTTCCAAAACTTATGTTAGTAGACAGGCTGAAATAGGATATCTGTTTTTTTTTTTCACAGAGACAGAGAAATCTTTGTACCTCAAAAAAAAATAAAATCAGCATGACTTTCCATCTCTGATTTTTTTTTTCATTTCAGGAAGTGTTTTTGAGAGGATAGAGAGAAATGTAGAACTATTTGTCCTTTTTTTTCTCCTTGGATGTGGATTTTTCTCAAAAACAATTTAAATTTTTCAAGTTCAGAGAGATATTTAGGCTTGAAGCTTTTTCAGCAATGGTTATTCTGACAAAGTATAAAAATAATTGCATTATTCTATTTCCCTGTTTGTTTAATAAATTCTCAGATATGATATGTCTATATGTATCAATAATATGGGCAAGCTTGCTCCCCTGTAATCCGGAACATTTCTAGGAAATATTAACAAAGATCTGTTAAGTCATTGACAAATAATAGTATTTTTGTCCTGTACATTTTCTCATTTGTTGTGGTAACCTGAGAGGTAAAGGTTTTGAATAATAAAATTATAGATGAGAAGTTGTAAGAAAGACTAATGAAAAACAGTGCATGGATTGCTGTTCAATAGCAGAGTTAAAATAGTCTATAGGGTTTGTTATTTTGCTTTTTGGGTCACACCGGGCGATGCTCAGGGGTTACTCCTGGCTCTGCACTCAGGAATTACTCCTGGAGGTGCTCAGGGGACCATATGGGATTCTGGGGATCGAACCCGGGTCATCTGCAAGCAAGGCAAACATCCTACCTGCTGGACTATCACAGCAGCCCCTAAGATTCTATAGGTTTTTTTGACACCACATATTGTATTATTTTTGTTACATTAAAACTCCTGTGCGTTCAGTTCTGGTTTACTCCCTACCCTTGTGCTTGAGGTAAGGAGTCATCAGGAGCCTATACTTAGCAAATACAGTGATGAACATAGGCATTTTTCTGTGTCAGTCTATAATATTTAGTAAATTCTTTTTTGTTTGTTTTTGGGTTAGATCTGGTGGTACTCAGGGCTTACTCCTGGGTCTGTGCTCAGGGATTATGCCTGTCAAGCTCAGGGCCATATGGGATGCCAAGGAATGAACTCAGATTGGCTGCATGCAAGACAAGTGCCCTATCCATTGTACTATCTCTCTGGACCCACATTTAATAGATTCTTAAAGATATCTTAGGGGGGTCGGAGCAGTAGTCCAGCAGGTAGTGTTTGCCTTGCACATGGCTGAGCTGGGTTCGTTTCCGACATCCTATATGGTCCCCTTCCTTCCTTCCTTCCTTCCTTCCTTCCTTCCTTCCTTCCTTCCTTCCTTCCTTCCTTCCTTCCTTCCTTCCTTCCTTCCTTCCTTCCTTCCTTCCTTCCTTCCTTCCTTCCTTCCTTCCTTCCTGCCTGCCTGCCTGCCTGCCTGCCTGCCTGCCTGCCTGCCTGCCTGCCTGCCTCCCTCCCTCCCCTCCCTCCCTCCCTCCCTCCCTCCCTTCCTTCCTTCCATCCTCCCTTCCTCCCTTCCTCCCTTCCTCCCTTCCTCCCTTCCTCCCTTCCTCCTTGCACATGGCCGAGCTGGGTTCATTTCCCGACATCGCATATGGTCCCCTTCCTTCCTTCCTTCCTTCCTTCCTTCTTCCTTCCTTCCTTCCTTCCTTCCTTCCTTCCTTCCTTCCTTCCTTCCTTCCTTCCTTCCTTCCTTCCTCCCTCCCTCCCTCCCTTCCTTCCTTCCTTCCTTCCTTCCTTCCTTCCTTCCTTCCTTCCTTCCTTCCTTCCTTCCTTCCTTCCTTCCTTCCTTCCTCCCTTCCTCCCTTCCTCCCTTCCTTCCTTCCTTCCTCCCTTCCTCCCTTCCTCCCTTCCTTCCTTCCTTCCTTCCTCCCTTCCTCCCTTCCTCCCTTCCTCCCTTCCCCCTTCCTCCCTTCCTCCCTTCCTCCCTTCCTCCCTTCCTCCCTTCCTCCTTGCACATGGCCGAGCTGGGTTCATTTCCCGACATCCCATATGGTCCCCTCCCTTCCTTCCTTCCTCCCTTCCTTCCTTCCTCCCTTCTTCCCTCCCTCCCTCCCTCCCTTCCATTTGTGCTATCCTTCCTTTTTTCTTTCTCTCCTTTTTTCTTATTTTTGGGCCATTTGTGGCCGTGCTCAGGAATTACTCATGGTTCTGCACTTAGAGATCACACCTGGAGGTGCTCAGGGGACCATATGGTGTGCTGGAGATTAAATCAAGGTGGGTCACATGCAAAGCAAATTCCAGCTCCTTTCTTTCCTTTTTAAACTAAATTTTAACAGAAATATGGTCCTTAAATTTCTTTTACTTTTGATTGACTTGAATAGATTTTTTAGATTCTACAGTTGAATAGAATGACCAGAAAAGCACTTAGATGTTTACTAGAAACGTTTGTGCAGGGAAGGCTTGTTTGCTTTAGGGCCACCCACAATGGCACTCAAGACTCATTCCTGACTCTGAGCTTGGGGGAGCTTGCAGGACCAGGGAGTAAGCCTGGGCCTCTCACATGTGCTCAGTCAGTTGAGATATTTCTTAGCCCCATGAATTGATCACTTGATCACTTGAATCCCGTTATTCATCGATTTGCTCGAGCGGGCACCAGTAACATTTCCATTGGACCCTATCACGTGCCAATGTAGCCCAATGGCATCTGGTTGATTCAAGAATATGAAGAGCCTCAAACCATTCCTTCAGGGTCTTGACAAGGAAGTCTGACCATCTTGTAGGGGCGGCCACGTGATCTTTTGACATCCCATGGGATCCACTCAGTAACGGCTCTAGTCCAGCGGCTGTCTCCAAATAGCATTACATGTCCAGCCCATCTGATTTTCGATGCCTTGGCAAACGAGACAGCGTCCCTGATTCTGGAATAGCGATGGAGGTCAGAACTCTGGATTCCTTCTCTCACTTGAGTGGGGCATGATATTCCAAGCATAGCTCTTTTGATTCCTCTCTGGGAGGCCTGAATAGCATTCTCATCCTGCTTTCGTAGGGCCCAGGTCTCTGAGGCGTATGTTAATGCAGCGCATTCAAATGAATCAATGTTGACGGCCATGTTTGTGTTGACAAGGACACCAACACCACCGACGCCTTTGTCGCATTTTCCAAGGAACAATTCTTCTCCAGTGTCAAATACAGCATGATGCGACTGACGCCTCCTTGTCTCAGTCAGACCAATGATGTCGTACTTGATCTTTTGCGCTTGCATCATCAGATCCTCAGTATATGCTTCCGATGCCAGCGTCACGTGCATTGAAAGTACAGACAGTCATTTTAGTCCTTCTTCGTTTTGGCAGCCTAGGATGGCCATGAAATTTTATAAGGCACTGCTTGTTCGCCTTTCTTACTGCTGCCATATTAAGGGCTCTTTCAAGGTCAGGAAAATAAACATTTTTGTTACTGGTTTTGGCATATCGAACATGCTTCAGACAGCTTGCCAGGTTCTGCCGCGGCGCTATACTCTCATTACTTTGTGGGGCTCTCTCAGAGGGGTGGGTAGAATATTCACAGTAATTTGGAGGTAAATTGCGACGCGCAGCGGCCATGCACAACGGGGAAGCTGGTTTCTGCTCTGCCGGGTGTATCTGTGTATTTTTTGATGAAGACACCATGGTTTGTGAAGTTGTTCATAATTGTTTCAGCCATGCAACACTAATCCTACGGGTGTGAACTTCCTTCTACCAGTGTTCCCAGGTTCCCTCCCAACCCCAGCCTGCCTCCTTAGCAGACACAGTCTCAAGTTCCATGTATTATCCTTCTTAACTAAACTATTCACCTAAGGAAGCTGCATAATCTAGGAGAGGTAACAAAAGAAACTTAAGGAAATCAGCATTTAATGAGCACTGACAAACCTCTATGCTGCTGTTTTTACACATGTAACTTCTCAGAAAAACTTAGCTATCTTGCTTCTAGAGACTGCCTTCTTTAGGAATATGGCATTAACTAGTAAATGGCAGAACTTGTATTGTCCCTTGGTCTGTCTTCCTCCAAGGCTCTCCCCCACATATACCCTAAAACAGAATGGGCAAGATTAGACTTGGCAGTGTGAGTCTCAATGTAAGTGTAGGTTTGGATGTGGGTAGGCATGATTCATCAACCTAGGGATAGAGACATAAATCTAGAAATCAGATGTGAGCTACAGCGGAAATAAATATTTCATAAAAGAAGTGTGAAATACTGAGAATATACTTAGAGAAGGTTTTGAACATCAGGAATGAGGACATTATAAATATCAAAGTTGAGTGACATGTATATATGAAAAGTAAGTGTCATGGACATTGAAGGTAGAAAATGCAGGCATGAGAAGGCAGAACTATTGGGCTCAGGCAGCCAGACTCTGAGAAGTGAAGGACAGTGGTTGTAATTTAGCCATTGAGAGTATGGGGGCTAAGCTCAAAGGAACCAGTAGCAAATGGAACTTTTTTTTACATTTTAAATAGTATTTATTTAAAAGAGTTCAGAAGCAGACACGTTGGTTGCTCTGATTTGCATAGAAGGTACTGAATACAGAGGTGTTTCACTTTGTGAAGTTTCTTTGAACTGAGCAAAAAAGATTTGTACATTTTTAAGGAAATATAACTTAATTAGAGCATCTTCTTAGGTCATCACTGATACCCGATTAAGGCTCAACACTAAAATCAGAGGTAGAAATTAAACAGCTTACCAGCTTCATCAATATTTTCTTCCAGTATATAAGGAATATAAAAAAGTAGAGAGTGAAATATAGTGATAATTTTCAAGTTAATCAAGTCTTTAAGTATGATCCTCGCCCCTCCCCATACCAATATCAGTATAACTGGCAAAATCAAATTACTGGGCCAATCCCAGATCTATTGAATCTGAAATTATAGGGTAGGTCCACTGGACCTATGATCATGAAAAGTCTTCCAGATGATTCTAATGTATGCTAAAGTTTAAAATCTACTGATTTAGGGGCTGAAGCCATAGTACAGTGGGTAGTGTGTTTGTCTTGCACATACCCGACTTGGGCTCAATCCCTGGCATCCCATATGGTCCCCCGAGCACTGCCAGGAGTAATTCCTGAGTGCAGAGCCAGGAGTAAGTGCTGAGCATCACAGGGTGTGACTCAAAATAAAAAGAAATCTACTGGTTTAGTAGATTCCCCACCCCAAAAAAGGGCAACTCAAATGGAGAAAATCAAAGATAATAAGGAGTAGGTTTTTCTGAGGCAAGTCAGGTTCTTTGCTTTGCTTATATGAGTATTATTTACACTAAAAATGCCAATTTAGCAGAGTCATAATAGAATTTGGAATTAGGCAAAATGGACTTTTTTTGAGGATTAATAACATTTCCCCAGTTTGCTTTTGTTTTTCCTACATTAGAGGATGAGAGACCCAAGGGACCAGAAGTTTACAAATTGATTGGTCTGTCCTGGGGAGTCATTGCATGTCTCATTTTGCTCACAAAGTATAAATATCCAATTTCTGAGATTCTAAGATGTGAAAAAGTGTCAAGATTATTTGGAAATATTACTAAATTGAAGACAAATGACACACAGAAGACATCAGGAGACATCAGGAAAGTATAAATTGTTTAGCCAGTTGACACCATTCTTAATAATAAATTTTGTGTGTTTAAGCAATAGTAAGGGAGTGTGCCTGAAGAAAAGATGGGATCAGGGATTAGTAAGGAAAGCATGATATAGGGAGAAGAGAATTCTTTTAGCACATCTGTGTTTCTAATTTAACTTTATTTAAATACCATGATTTGCAAATTTGTTCACAATACAGTTGTTTCAAGTATTCAGTATTCTAACACCAGTCCCATCTCCAACGTGCCCTTACTGTCACCAAAGCCCCTTATTTCCCACCTGCCCCCATCCCCACACTTGCCCCTTAGCAGGCACTAATTATTTTGTTTATGGATCCCACGGGATGTCAAAAGATCACGCGGCCGCCCACCTACAAGATGGTCAGACTTCTTTGTCAAGACCATGAACGAATGGTTTGAGGCTCTTCGTATTCCTGAAGCAACCAGATGCCATTGGGCTACACTGGCACGTGATAGGGTCAAATGGAAATGTTACTGGCACCTGCTCGAGGAAATCGATGAACAACGGAATGTCTAGTGATCTAGTGATCTATTATAACATATATCTTGAAATGGTATTGATAAAGTCATGACCTTTTTACTGGGTTGTTACATATGAATTGGACCATCTGTATTATTGCTTTAACTTATTGAACTTATTAAATGTAGTGTGTTTCTATTCAATTTTTTAACAAAAATGTTTATATTACAGGGGGGTCAGAGTGATAGCACAGCAGGTAGGGTGTTTGTCTTGCATGTGGCCCACCCGGGTTCGATCCCTGGCGTCCCATATGGTCCCCTGAGCACCACCAGGAGTAATTCCTGAGCGAAGAGCCAGGAGTAACCCCTGAGCATTGCCGGGTGTGACCCAAAAGGGAAAAACATTTTTTTTTAACAAATATTCAATATTCAACCCCAAATTATAGACCTCATTCCGGAATGGATTGAGGTTCTTTATGTTCCTGGAGCAAGCAGATGCCTTGGGCTCTACTAGCATGAGACAGGACATATGGAGATGTTACTGGGGCCCGCTCGAGGAAATCGATGATGAACAGGAAGACAGTGATACAGTGACAGCGATACAACCCCAAACCAACCACCATTGCAACTACAGACAACAATTATTTCAAAATCTCCCAACCCCTGCTTGAGCTTGTCCTAAGCAATCATTTATTAAAAAAAATTTTTTAATGAAAAAATTGGGGTTGGGGGGAATGATAGCAGTTTAGAGAATGTGGTTTTGCTTCACAAATAAACAATGAAATAGAATAAGGAAAATCCAGAAACATGAATATGAATGAGACATTTGACCATATGGCAAAAGGAGATACTAAGGTTTAGGGATAAAAGAATAATGATGGACTTTTTGATGAATTGAATTAGAGATTAGGCCTCTACCTTTTACTAAGGGCAAAATTAAAGTTTAGTCAGGTTAAAGAACTAAAGATAAAACAAAGATTTGTTTAGAAAACTTTCAATAACTTGAGACAGAGAAGGATTTCTTCAGCATGACATAATATGGTAGAAAGTTTTGAGTTTCTCCTATGTGCCAATCACCATTCTACACGAATAAGTTCATTTTCACAACGAACCTATGCGAGAGGGCACTGTTGTTTTACCTAGTTTACAAGTGAAGAAATCAAGGCAAAAAGAACTCAATTTAATTAGGAGTTAACTGGAAGTTTATGAATTAAAGTTTAACTAAAATGTAATTGAAGTCATGGGAGGAATAAGTGATAAAGGCAGGATTTGCATCCAGGAAGCCTAAGTCTAGATTTTGCCTTCTATCTCACTAAACTTTAGAGTTTATAACGTGAGGTGTGGGGAGTGGTCAAAGGGCCAGAGCGCATCTTTTCTGTGGAGAACCCTGCTTCAGAGTCTTGTACTGCATGTTCCTCTCAGCACTGAGCCAGAGTAGACCTGGAGCACACCCGATGTGGCCGCGAAACAAAGAAACTACTATAAAATGGTTGCCAAGATCAGTCACAAACCCCGAGGACATCATTGTTGCACATTAATGGCTGAAATACTGTTGTTTTCAGTTAATACATGAAGAAGGTCTACCAGTCACCGTTAAAACTCCACGGGCTGACTCTGTAGAAAAGGAAAAATCAAATGACCAAGTGAAATAAACACACAGGGTCGATGATGTTGCTTAGTGGTAAAGCACATTCCTACAATGTATGAGGCCTTGGCTCAGTTCCTGAAACTAAAAATAATAATAATAATAATAATAAAAATAAAGGTTAGGGGCCGGAGCAATAGCCCAGCGGGTAGGCCTTGCACATGGCCGGCTCATGCCGGCCGGGTTCTATCCTCGGCATCCCATATGGTCCCCTAAGCACCGCCAGGAGTAATTCCTGAGTGCAGAGCCAGGAGAAACCCCTGAGCATTGCCGGGTGTGACCCAAAAAGCAAAAGGAAAATAATAATAATAAAAATAAAGGTTAAACATGAAAACTTGTCCTATATCATTAATAACCAGAATCATGAAATTCAAAACCACAGTGTGATATCTCTTCAGACTGCCAAATTGGCAGAAGTGTAAAGGCTGACATCAAGACCTGGCCAGCATTGGAGCAGTGAGACCATTATTTCACTTTTGGAAATGTAAATTGATACTCTTCCCTTTGGAAAATGGGCATTGCCCGCTGAGGTTGGCTGTACACAAACTCTACTGTAGTGTTTTCATGCCTTAGCCTATACCCCAGAGAAAAACATGCCAATGTATGTTTAGAACACATCTACAATAAGACTCACAAAGAACAAATCATGACACCACCTGGAAACACGCATGAGTCTCAAAGATGAGTAGGTGAATCACATTTCATAGCCACTCACGCATCCGTTCAGAACAGAGATGTCTTGGCAAATACACTGTTAAAGAGTTTTGTCATGTAAACTTTAGAGAGTGTAAACTTTATACCTAAACGGTATAACTTACTGCATATCCAGTCTAGAGAGTGTAGCCTTGTGGGACCACCACGGCACATGCAGTTTATCATGGGCTGTCACAAATGTCGCTAAGTGATGTTGTGCATGCAGTGAAAGAGGGATGAATAAGCAACATTGACAACCATGCACATTTGTATTAACAAGCCTTAAAATCTATCGAGTAAATGGCAAATAAAAAGATAATGATTTGACTAGCAAAGATTAATAGCAAACAAAGCGATATATTCTTTAGCAATACATCCAGACATGACGAAAGTCTTAAAGAGCTGAAGAATGATTCACATAAAACTTAGCTGCTTCTGGGGCTGGAGTGGTAGCGTTGTGGGTAGTTCATTTTTTGCTTTGCACACGGCCGACCCAAGTTCGATCCCCAACTTTCCTTATGGTCCTCAGAGCACTGCCAGGAGTAATTCCTGTGTGCAGAGCTAGGAGTAACTCCCTGAGCATTGCCGGGTGTGACCCAAAAAGTGAAAAAAATTAATTGCTTCTTAACTAAGAGAAGGGGATGTAGTTAGGTGCATCATACAAGTGTCTTTACATGTCCTAAAAAATATGTATCAAATATATTAAAATTGGGGACCAAGCAATGATATTGGGGACTAAGCAATTAATATAGAACCCTTCAATTTAATGATCACTTGTATCACTTGTCTTCCCATTGTTAAAGTCTCCATTTGTCCCTGTTGCATGCTAGTGTAGCCTAAGGGCCTCTGCTCGCTCCAGGAACATGAAGAGCCTCAAACTATTCGTTCAGGTCATGGGAATGAGGTCTATTATTGTCACTGTTTTTAGCAAATAAAATATGACACGGGTAGCTTGCCAGGCTCTGCCCTTTGTGAATTAAATGATAAAGGGTAAAAAATTAGGCCTTTAGTATTTAATATAGTGTCAGCAGATTAATAAGATTTATGATGCATACTTGTTTATTTATTTAACTTATCGCTTCTCGGCCTTTTGGCTAAGATCAAGTGTATTTATTTAACTTTTTGGGTAACACCCCACATTGTTCATGGGTTACTCCTGCCTCTGCACTCAGGAATTACTCCTGGCCATGCTCAGGGAATTGAACCTGGGTCAGCTGTGTCCTGGGTCAGCTACGTGCAAGGCAAATGCCCTACTCACTGTGCTATCGCTCTGGCCATATAATGATTCATATTGACAATATCTGAGACCCTTATAACATTGTAAAACAATGGTACTTCAGTACAGTTTTTAAAAGTGGTTATTTTCAGCAGGTAGGACATTTGCCTTGCACGCGCCGGCCCATGCCGGCCCGGGTTCTATCCCCGGCATCCCATATGGTCCCCGAGCACAGCCAGGAGTAATTCCTGAGTGCAGAGCCAGGAGAAACCCCTTAGCATTGCAAGGTGTGACCCAAAAAGAAAAAAAAAACCATAAAAGTGGTTATTTTATGAGTGTTGCAAGTCCATTAAGTTGAAGAAATTAAATCCTTCTGACTTGCTTTCAAATAAGCACATAGAGGTCATTTATAATATCTGCAAGCACAAAGAAAAGCTATATATTGGTAGGAAGAAGACCTGGGTTCCGATTCTGCTGTGCAGCCTTGAAAATTAATTCATTTCATGTTGCTGAGGCTCTCTCATTGGAGAATGGTTGAAACTCTTAACATTTTACCATAGCTATAATTAGTGAAAGGCACTTATGTATAAAATTTTCATAATCTTTGGAAACATTATTAATCTTTCATACATCAAAAATTTATGTTGCCCAGTAATCAGACATGTATACAGGGACCAAGCCAAACTCAGGAGGGTCACAAATATTGAAGTCTGCACTTTAATGATTCCAGGATTGGGATTCAACAAATGTTAACATGCCCCCTTGATGGGTCCACCCCTTACAAGGGTCAGGATTCACAAGCTTAGGACAAGTTTGGTCCCTGGAACAATCAATAACAACATTTTTAGTTAAACAGGTTTTTGTTTGCTCATCTGGAAACATAGTTATCAAAATTATCAGTTATATGGAAAATGAACTCTGAATTCAAAACACTAGAAAATAATTTCTAGCACACTGCAAACACACAAATCATGTATTAATACTTTCTCACTAAGCAAATCTTTTACAATGGTTGTAAAAGACTACAAATGTTACTATTTGAAGAAACATTTAAAGCATTTAACTACCTTTTATTTTTAATATATTTATTTTTTGGTTTACAGTACTATGAAGATGATACTGAGACCTCAGGTTTCTTCTCTTTTCTAACTAACTTTGGAGGGGCCAGAGTGATTGTATAATGGGTAGAGCACTTGCTTTGCATGTGGCTGACCTGAGTCAGAGACCTCACACCCTGTATGGTCCCCCAAAGCCATCAGGAGTGATCCCTGAGGGCAGAGCCATGACTAAGCCCTGGACACTGCCAATTAGGCCAACAAAACCCACAAAATTACTTTTAAATGAAGATGCTTGTGTCTATGTGTGTGAGTTTCTGTGTGTAAGATAATAGAGTATTGTGTGGGTTTGAGAATTCTTTTTGGCTGTGTTTCTTCCATATAAAAAAGGTGAAGGAAGTAAGAAATAACTTTCTAGCTGAATCAAGTTAGTTTTCCCAGGCTGTGATCTGGAAACAAGACCCTTTTATTTTGCTTTTGCCATTACGTTTTACTGCTGACTTTTCAAATAAACTTAAAATACTGATTTTGGTAAGATCAGTTATCAGAAAATATTTTTCAACTTAAGCAGTGATTTTATTGAGTATTAAGAATTTGAAGATAGTTTTCTTCTAGCCATATTTTTAGACTATTTGCCCTCAAAAAATACAAGGAATGTTTAGCATAATAGCCCAATGTTTTCAACTATAAAGCTATCCTTTTTCCCTCGAGAAAAGGAGCTTTTCTCATTACATCGTGATTTTTTATTTTCACTTTTTTTTTCATAGTGATCTTTTCTAAGACTGTAGAAATGTTTCTTCACAGCAGAAAAAGAGAAACTGTTTTTACCTTTAAAACCCAAAACCAAACATGAAATTAAGAATTCTTAATAACTTCATTTTGTTAGTTTTTCTAAGTAAAAGTTCCTACTCATTAGAAACCCCCTTTCTTTCTAGTTGCCTTTTAATACTATTTTAATAGTTTGAGAGCGCTTAGAGCCAGAACATTTCTATTAATTCCAGACTCTTACTTTTATTAGTCATTTCAGTCTTTTCCAAAAGCTAATTTAGTTTTATATATTTCAAAGAGGAAAAAGAAAATGGCTACATGTATTTATTTTGCTGTTGTTCTTTCTTAGTCTCTCTGTGCCAGATTTCTAACATGTAAAATGTCTGAGAAAAGAATAAAGGAGGGAAAGTAGTTTCTGAATAGCCACAAATAAAATTAAGTTCCCCTAATTTAAAGGGTACCACTTTTTAATGCAGCGATATTATTTTGAATATACTGTGGTCTCTAGAATTAACATTGATGACCTCGGGAGGGAGGGGATAGCTCACCGACCTGGAATTCATGTCTCGATTGCAAGAACCTTGGCTGTGTCCCTATTCAGCACAGGATGGTCCCCCAGTATACAGGTGTGACCCCCAAAACAAAGTAAACACTGATGACCTGCTATCAAATGATATGCCACACACATGATTTATATCTTGAAAGTCTCAGGTAACCCTCCTCCTCCTGGTATTTTTAATAGCACAAAAACATGCCAAGACATTTACTTGATAGTTCAGAAAACACTAAACCCATTAGCCAGTTGACAGGGGATGGTCTTTGGCCAGAAGTGCATGATTGTGCACAGCTTTTCCCTTCTCAAACATTTTTTCCAAAATTGGTTTCTACCCTACGTTCATATGTGTTCTTTTTTCCTGGCCACATTTCCTCCAAACTAGTAATTACCCCATGAATTCTTGCCATTTTTCTAGGTTAGTTAACAGAAGTTTTGAAACTCGTTTGTCTGCCTTGGCCTGTCTGAGAGTCTAACCAATTCTTAAAATTCTTAAAACAAATCTCAGGATCTGGGATTCTTTTTTTTTTTTTTTTTTTTTTTTAGGATCTGGGATTCTTGTCATCATCTTACTAGTGCTTTCCTCCTGGGGACTCGTTATGTCGTGGCACTGTGCTAAGTCTCTTGTGTGTGTATCTTCCTGTCTCATAGTAACTAAAGTTTAAAAGCATATCCAGTTTACAAAGGAGAATAAGAGTCTAACATACAATCACTACTTGGTTCCAGATTATATTCTCAGGGCTGTGTTGGGCACTAGCTCCCTTTGTCTCCACAGGCTGTGCATTTTCCATAGGCCCTGATAGTTCTCTTCCCTGAGTTCCACCCTTCCGACTCTAATCAATGTGATTATTAAATAATGGAAATTCTGAATGGTCTCTTTCCATTCATGTTTAGCAGGATAGAATCCTTAAAATATATTTCAGGGACTGA